>JAPYZR010009215.1:0-10226 GCA_030522945.1 Trichopria nigra | reverse complement strand
ATATATATATATATTTTTTACTCGTACAAAGACCTTTACAATATATTCACATACACTCGTCTATCTTTGTCTTACATAATACCTACGTACGCGTGCAAACATTACGCCATTAACACGCGACCGAAGCGAGATAAGACGATTTTCGCTGTCGAAGCCTTCATCGAGTTTCCGTATACAGAACCCGGCATTTCGGATTAAAAAATAAACAATGTATCGCTTTTGCAATCCGTCAGCAGCTCGTAACCGGTGCGAAATTTCAACTTATTAATCATCGAAATGTTACTTTTAGTCATGCTTCGAACTCTCGAATCTTTTCGGAACAATTGAGACATTTAGATCTTGTAAAATTTACTGAAAAAAAAACAAACAAATACGTTAGAAACTCGGAGAATCCAAAAAGAATAGCTTTGAATGTTTTATCTTTCGTTATATGCTTTATAGGTAATGGGTTCTTTAAGGACACTTTAAAATTACGTTAAGACTTTACGGTGACGTTATTGTATAGGATTTTATCGGCAATCATCCGCAGCAGAGGTGGTAATTTGGTTGTAACTCATGATTTGACCTTAATTATTCCGTTTGCTCGTGAGACCGCAAGGAAGATTCTCATGACCGAAAGTACCGTTCCGATGAAAAACCAAGTCTCGTAATCGTTTCTGTACATTTTGCTCCGCGTACGCATATAACGTTTACCTTCTAAGCGTCTGAGTCGTCTTCGCATATACATGGCACGTTCCTGTTATATTCCTCGATTAGTGGAGACATTACAGTTTCTATTTCTCGTACATCGCGTTACCTCTCGTTTACGCTAATATCAAAAATAAATTTACGCATATGAATGTACGTAAGGCCGTAACGCGTATAACTGGTGCGGGCAATTTGACGCTGCCTCGCGTTACGCAACCTTGGCAGACACGTGATATCTCGTGGATTGTATAAAGACCCGTTTCGCGCACCTCCAATGTCGTATCGTCAAATTCTATATATGACGAAACGGTGCGAATTACATTTTCGAAGGGCTGCTTTACAATGTCACGTAAAGATCACGCAACGGAACGCTTCTAACAAAAGACGAAATTTGAGGTTATGTGCGGTCGTCGTTATCTCGATTAGTCCACGGGGTGCAATCTTATGAAATAGAAACTGAAGATTCGATTCGAAATTATTGCGACATTTATAAAAACTTGTAATCCTAAACTTTCGGACGTAGGGGTGGTCTTGACTCGTAATTAGTTTGAAAGTACAATCCTCTGTTGTATACGCGTTACTTCATAAGACTGCACCCTTCGATCTCTTCAGCAATTAACCGGAAATGGGATATCGGGTGACAAGGATTAGACGGCTTCAGACGATTGATCATTAGCTAATCAATAGCAGTTTACACCTTCGCTCATGCAACGAATCTGTACATGTCCGTTTCGTATTCGTTATGACACATTGTGGAACAGCCATTATTGAAACCTTTGAAACGCATCGTTTTCGAGAATTCCCGTACGTACATTAATGCATCGATATATTAACGCCATCAACATCGTCTGGCACAGGTGTGTGTGTGTGTGTTATACGTCAGGAAATTAATAGTAAAACCAACTTACATCCATATTCATAGTCTTTCCTCGACAGATGAAGAATGTCACAATTTATCAAAACTCCCATGCAGTTATAAATACCGCCCATACCTTAAGAAGGCGAGGGTTCTATACATAAAGTATACTTTCCTTAAGGAGGATCACAATGCAAGGAAGGACTACGAATCTTTAGACTTTTCGTTTATTCGATATAAAACTACGATTGCACTCAAGTTCATGAAGAAAAAGGAAAACCCGAAGAGCGCCGGTAAATCGAATATTTCTCAATCTTTTGGCACAATGTAACTGGCGGCGATCAATTTAACAGTTTCTGAAATCCGCAGCACATCGAATATTAACAAACGTCAACGATACGCGTGAAAAGGCCAACCTTGCTCTCTTTTGTAACTGACAACGACATTGATATTTCAAGTGTTGCGTGAATCGACTCGAAGATAAAAAAAAACAGTTTTCAAAATCGACGTGGAATACATTCCATTTTCTAACGCATCGAATGACGCATTTCTTTTTACATTTGCTTCGACCATTTCGATATTTCATGCAAGTCCCTTTCAAAATAAAATATTGCATTAAACCGGTCGAGTGACTGTACGAACCAACAAGGATGAACGAGACATATATGATGTCATCGATCTGCAGCGAACGAAACAATACGAATCTACAGGATGCCATTTCGTCATCATTTAAATTAAAAAACGAATCGATAAAAACATGAAATATTATTGACGTCATCATCTCGGGGAAAATTGCAAAGTTGTCGTATACATATGCATTTGTAACACTGACGCGCCGCGGCATTTACTATTTGACAGACTCTCGAGGAATTGTTACCATGGACCCCACCCTCTAATTATAAAGTCATTGTATTGTTTCGTTGATATGATTTACGCTCACGTATTAAGAACCGTTACTGCAATAACGTGCTATTTGGCCAGCGGCGAGCATTTTACCTCCGCGAAGTACTGCTAAATGCATATTATTTCGTTAACGGTCTATTTTCCAGCGACAACTAATAAGGTGAGTACTTCCGTAAATATAATTTTGAAATAGGAATTTCACGAAAGTAAATTCCAAACATTAAACCGGCTTCAGGATCTATGGCTGCGCCAACATTTGTCCAGCAGTGCAGTAACCTTCTCTACGACATTCTCTCGGTGCAGTTATTTACCATCCCACGCATTTCGTCTTGCCGCGCGAACCGAGGGAGATGTGAAATATTTGTTCTTAAACGAAAACTTATTCAACGCATCATTTAGCCGCAATATCGAAACAAAGGTTCACGACGTTGCAATGACTCGCGCAGAAATAGGTAACCATACAAACCGTTAACATAACGGCGAACGCGAGAATCGATAAGTCAGTCATACGTCTATATATTTAAAGCGTTGCGTACATCACGGAGAATGCGGGAGCGTAAACCGTATTGCTTTCGCGATGTTCGTAATATATATATATAAAAAAACATGACGAAGGACAACCTCTTTCAACGAAAGATTGAGAAACAGGTAAATGGATCATAAAGTATGCGCATCCTCAATGACAAACTTCACGTCTCCGATGATATCACGTATATAATTAATGAGTTTAATAAACCTTTTTCTGTATTGGCCGACCAAACTGGCCGAAGTATGAAAAACCGAATAAAATAAACGCGAAACGATGTTCGGATCAATTGGCAATTAAGCAAAGTTACGTAATTAATATAAACTTTATATAATTGAAACGAAAGTCCAGAGTCCTTCAGTGTCTCGCACTGTCAACCTTCGTGTCCCTGAGTCGACCGATAACGATCTTTCCAGAAGGCAAATCGCAACATGAAGGTTGTAACTATTCGCTTTAAGAAGCGTTAAGCTGCAGAATACGTGTCTGCGAACACGTGACAATTAGTGACAATAAGTCCAATTAGCCGTTGGCAAATTACGGTAAAGGTCGATGGTCCTCTAACTGGTACTGTAAATTTCTCGTGACCGTCTTCTTTTGTTTCCTCGTGTTGTCGGCACAGCGAATTCATTACAATAAAATACATCGCTAGCGAGGTCTAGGCCTGGGTAAGGGCTGTGGCTGTTGATGGTAGTGCGAGTTCATGGCCCTAGGGGGATGTTGTCCCCTATCAAGACCATCATCGAGGTTCAGATCGGCCACCATCTGTGCTATCTCCCGATCTTTCTTTTCTTCCTTCGGTAGAGCAACTCCATTTTGTCCAGCGAATCCCAACGATGCTAAACTTCCGTGACTGCGACTACGATGTTCCGCGCGAATGCTGTAGGAGAATGCCCTTTCGTTCAAATGACCCTTGCGCCGGTAGATTCCAGTACCATAACGCGACTCATTTTCGGGACTGTCCGATGGATGCAGTTCCGGCGCTGTAAGATCAGCGTGCGACGCCGTAAGTCGTCGGGAAGCTCCAAGAGTGGAATCAGCATTCGGATATCGTCTGCCTCGATTACCGGCGGTACCGTAGTTTCCCGCAGCGTATAGAGCGGCCGGTGGTGGTGGAACGACCGGTACCGGAGCGTATACCGGTACGATTGGAGTTGCTGCCGGAATAGGCCTGATCCCACGAGGATGATGATGGGCCTTTCTCGGTAATGTTGCGGCTGGCACAAGAAGAACTGGCGCCGGTCTGGCCAACGTACCAGCTACAGATCTGCTACTGGGAGGAACCTGATGCGGATGATAGTGCTGTTGCCGGATCGGGTGACCCAGCGTGTGATGACCGTGTCCATTCGTGTATATTGCCTGGGCATGCATCTGATGAAAATGATGCTGCTGTATCGGATCATCGTGTAGAGTTCTGTTCTTCATTTTCTTTAACTTCTTATTGGCTTTTCGTTTAGAAGATGAAGTTACTGGTTCCTCTAGCATGAGCGGTTGAGTCGGAGGCGGAGGAGGCGGCGGCGGTGGTGCTACCACTTGACGAGGTCTCGATCCTTTGGTACTCCTGAGAGTACCCTGTTCTTGGTACAGTCCATCTATATCATCCCGACCTTTCGCCCAAACTTTGTGATTCTCATCGCCGTTGTATAGACTTACATCGTCGTTGGAAGCAGCGTCCAGTCGCGTGACGGGGGGATTGTCCAGAGTCGTGCTGGAGCCTCCTAGAGTGTGATAGAGACTATTCGTCGAGTTGTTGTTGGGACTGGACACCCCGTTGCTCGTAGGCTCGAGACCTTTGGCGAAATTGCTGTCGGCGTACGCATGGAAGCAGCATCGAACTAGAGCATTGGCAGCCATGTCACGTTTGCAGATAAAGGCGTGGCACTCGAGGACTTTTATGCCGGTCGTGCGCCTCAGAACGGCAGCAAACAACGGCGGATGATTCGCATTAGGAGTGCGGGCGAAAGGGGAATCGAGCGGTAAAAACCTCGTGGTTGAAGTTTCTGCATTGCCACCTTTCACGTGCCGCACGGCGGCGCAGTAGTGCAGCGCTTCGATGGGAAAGAACCTCGTGACCTTTTTCCGATGCTCGTCGACGTTCTCCAGGAGTAGACCGTTGCTCCAAACGCTGAGCCACGAGTCGATGCCGCGAGCACCGAGCGCACCTTGCTCGGGGTAGAGTTCGCGCAAGGGTTCTTGCACTCCAAGAAGGCCTTCCTTGCTGGCATGCGGAACGGAGCTACCGAGGTAAAGAACTCGGCAGCGGCAGTACGGCGTGGCCGTATCCTGATTAGCGCCTCTCATCTTCACAATAGTTTCACCCCCGCGTGACGTTACGAGACAATTTTTGATTCTCCTCGAATGTCAGTAAATGATCTCGGAGTAATTGGAATACGTTTCCGAATTTCTCTTCCTTTTATCCCAATTCAAGATCACGAACACAACGCGCTCCTGCACAGCGCGATTCCCGACAAAACGGAAATAATGCACCACTCGACAGAGATATCATATCCCGATTACGCTTGGTACCGTGTCCAGTGTGTCCGGTTTAAACCTTAGTCACAAATTGGAATAACCGCGCACGACTCGTAGCAACACTTCGCGAACCGACACGGGACACCGAGTCGTTACGTAGTTACTTTCGTGTAGACGACTCGCCGAATTGCAAAACAAACCGGGAGTTCTAGATTCGATTTCGCAGCAGCTGTAGCCGCCTCGCGGAGATCGCGTCACTCCATTATGGCCGCCTCCTTTCCATCCAGCAGCACCGTTGCCCCTTCCTCTTGCGTCCTACCGCTCGACCGGCTTCTCTATACTTACCACCTTCTCCTTCTCCGTTTGCGGCCGGCCGCTCTCTTTCTCTTTCTCCTTTCGGGTCCAGGTCGTCCTCCCCTGCTCTTCTATCTTTCTCTCTTCGGGCCCTGCTGCTGCTGCCTGCTTCCCTCACCCTTCCCAGGTCTCGCGGACGTGGTATGCGGTGCGGCAGTGGCGTCGGGGAGTCGGGGCTACGGTACGTACGTGCTGTAAGTAAGGAATTTGCCGTCTACTTCAATGTGTAGGTAATCGTGGAATCCAGAGGTGCGGCTCCCACTGCTCCTGCTCCTGTAGCGCTATCAACAAGAGGACTCGTTCACCGTTTGCTTGATAATTCCCTTGAGAGACTTTGAAGCAGAGTTGCTCGACTAAGATACGACACTAATTGCACGCATGTAGTTCAGTGTTTCACAAGAGCAGAGTCACACTCGCACCGAGAACAACGACGAGGGGCATCGACACTGAGAAGGAAGCCGACTTCGCGAAGGAACTACCGGTCCCACGAAATCGCACCGGCGGGTCGCCCCGCAGGAAATAGAAGGCGGTAGAAACTCGACGCCTGTACCCGACGTTCAGGAACTGCTCTATCGGTGGCGGTCGGTTCCGTACTGAGGGCCCTGGAGTCAACGTCGACTCTGCGATCACCGTGGAGGTGGAACGTGGAACTCACCACGAGCTGCCGACCCCTCTCTCACCGTATCTCGCTGTCCCTCTCGTTTCGCGGCCTATCTTGCGGCCCTCTCTTTCTTTCTCTCTCCGTACACCACGACCTCCCTCGTGCGGTTAGCAGGTAACGTATGCAGGTGTATATTGCTTGCTGCCTGCGTGTATGCGTACAGGGTCCAAGTGCCGCACATTAGTCGGCGTCCCCCGGGGACTACGAAATTCTTGACAGTTTACGTATAGGAAAGAGCAAGTTGGTCTCGAATACGGGCGCACATGGTTTCGACGCTGACTGTCTTTATAGGTCAGAAATCGAACAGGAACTCGTCGCTGCCTCGTGCAAAGATGAGATTCGAGGTCTCGAGGTCAGAGTGTCTCGAAATTCAACGCGCGGGGCGCACCTGTTTTGAGGCTCGCGTTGGCGGGTCCCTTTAACACTCGGAAGGACCCTTGAACCTGCTTCAAAATATGTTGTGGATGGGATGATGTTTACATTCGAAACGAGGTATAGCTGTCTGAGCAAATTTGCCGAAATGATCGTTACTTAACGAAGCGCCCGACTAATTGCATTGCTGAAGTATGACTGATATGCATATTTGCGCATTACTTATGCAAAACATTAGGATCACCTTTCAGGCGTTTACGTAAAGAAAAATTAGAAATTGGTGACGAAAACTATTAAATTTCTTTTTTCGAAATTATAAAGTTTCGTGATTTAATGGGTTTCGGCTAATCGCATTTTCCTGGATTCTAACGGGAGATTTAGAAAGGCTGGTTCCTCTATAAGGTAAATATTTATGCAGGCTTTTTCTGGAAATTGTCATCGTTTATTGACTGATGAACTTATCATTATGTACAATTGGGGCGAAAAGGTCATCGCTTTTCTCGAGTTCTGGTCGATGTTGCAAAATGTCTAATATTTTTTCAATTGAATGTGCACATTGATTATTAGTTGTTAATGGACCTATTGACCATAAACAGATCGTCTGGCGTTCTTTCGATCAATCTCGTAGAGTAACATGCGGATCTCTCACAAAACAATAGATATTTATGTCATAACAGGTGCAAAATGCGATTTTGAGCACACTTAGGCGCACAATGAAACATGTAATGAATTGACTATTTTTTAACGCATCAATATAAGTTCAAAATCATTTAATCAAGAGTTATTTTTAATGTATCCCATTAAGTTCCAAGTGGAGGATTCTGTTTGTGCCCTTAAAATTCAAAAATGCAACCCGAAGAATAAATGGCGACCAAATTTGGTTTGTGGATATGAAGCAAGGCTAAAATTTATCTCGACCAACTAACAGCAGATCTTCATAAAATTCCTCACTTTAACTGATGCAATCTTAGGGTGGAATCAAAAACAATTGTAATAAAATTATTTGTAATTGATATTATAAGTGATAAACTGACTTCATCAAAATGAAGGATTCAAATAGGTAAGACTTCACATTATTTGCACACGTCGACAAAATGAGGTCAGACTCTAGTAGCGTCTCTAGTTAATAAAAATTATGTAAATAAATGTTTGGTGAAGAAACACCCTAGAGGATTCTCTGAATTTTTACATGTCTCACGTAAGCGAATACGAGTACGGATAGTGTCGCAAACCTTTATTGCTGTGATATACGTCGAGATCCACACGATTCCATGTCTCGTGTAAACCCTTAAATGCGAAATCAGAGTCCCGTGACCAGAGTCCCTGACCGGCCAGTCTCTCAATGTCAACTTTTCTCAATGGCAAGTCCGTGCGTTTCCGTGCGCCCGCGATTTTATTCCGGATAAAGACGTACGGACTCCCACGATTTCATAATTCTATTTTTAGTGAGCATCTTTTCACGCGACATTTGCATGAAGAAATGGACTTGGAGCGATCCGGGATAGCAATTAAAGTCATTAAACTGCTTCGTTCGAATGATGAGATTGTGCTAAAAAAAAAGGTATATACTTTCTTTAAAAAGTCCTAACATCAGTGTCTATATTTTTAATCAGTATATATTAATATTTGCTTTTATCCATGAACGAAGATTGACATATATAAAAACGTGTTCTTAAGGAATTTAAAGTAATTTTTAGAACTTAATCGATTCTAAAGTCGACACACGTAATGACGAGGATGTTCAATATTTTTTTAAGGTCAAATTATAAACTTGTAGGGCACTCGATATATTTTAACAATGAATCAATGAAATAAAGACACCTAAATGGTTTTCGTTTTTTTTATTAAATTTAAAAAAGTACGTTTTTTCATACAATTACCAAAATCAGAATGGTAATCTCAAAAATATTCCGCTAACTTTAACCCATTATACATGACATAATTAATGCAACAATGTGATTTTTGTTTTGTATATATGTGTAATATGTTGCGGAAAAAAAAAATATTTATGTTATAGATAAAAAACATTTTTATCAAAAGCAAAATTAGAAATGTTCATCTTCTGGGGAAAACCGGTAAATCGTCATTGTTACCCATGGTCGTACCCCATGGTTTTTCGCCTCCTGGCACGATATCGCACGGTATCGTACCCCATGGTTTTTCGCCTCCTGGCACGATATCGCACGGTACATTCACGAAGAAAAAAAGGAGAAATTAAGAAATGGAGTAACGTACGTATACGAAACTGCCATTTAACGTAATTTTTACGTGGGAACCAGACGCGGTGCACGTGCGGATACAATCGACGATGCTCGCATTAGGGCACGGGGAGTCGTGTGAATCGAGCCCCCCCCCCCCCACCCCCCACTGCCCCCGAAATTGCGAGTCTTATGTACTGTTACGCGGAAACGACAGCGCACGTAATCTTATTCGGTTTACACTTAGAAGGAATGCATATTCCCCGTCACCAGGTGCAATTACCTGCAATCAAGACGTTCGTGGAGGGATATAAACATTGCTTGGTGGGGCAAGATCAGGTGGTGGTTCACCGCAGCGTTTCTCTAAACTCGCGCATAACGTGCGCGACCAAGGCGAATATATATTCACAATAATTGAGAATAATCACAATTGATATTCGACATTAGTCCATTCAACATTTCAAGGGAAGCTGCCATCGAACTTTCCATTATCTTCATTCATGAATTTTATTTGACAAAATGAGTGTTTGACGGAATCGTTGATCATCGAGATAAATAATAGTATATAGCTTTACGGATTTTTCATGAATTATGATGACGAAGGAGTTATTTAGAGTGTTATAAACCGTATTTAGAAGCTTTACTTTGAAATTTGTGTCGTTTCATGATTGAAGCCAAATGATTCGGTGATACGACGACATTATAACCTACATCGTCTAAAAATAAAAGGGCATACGGATACATTACAACGTATATTTAATGATGTTCATAAAAATTTTATACAGATAGATACATACATTTTAACGACATTACAGACAAACAGCCTTTGCATGAAATATTTTCATTGATTAAAATGGAATTGAATAGAATGGTATAAATACAATTTTTTTCAAACACTTTTTTTAATGATAACAAAATTTCAAAAATCTTAAAAATTGTCAAGTATGGCACGCTCGAAAAATCTGCAATTTTGACAATACTCTTTCATAGTTCATAAATACGTTTTTTTTTTTTTGTAACGATATACAATTATCAATTATTTTAATATATTTTGTATTGATATACAATTATCAGCTATTTTGATATACAGCTCGTACATATTGTTTCGCGCTATTCCTCCTTGTTGAGAATAGCCGCTATTTTTCGACTCCACCTTCAACCGTGTGTTGGTGGTAGGTCGAGTTTGATTTTTTTATATAA
>JAPYZR010009213.1:0-24992 GCA_030522945.1 Trichopria nigra | reverse complement strand
CCTCGTACGCCACGCCCCCCCTTGGGGTGGGGGGTTGGAACCCCTCAGAAAAAATAGATTTTTTGAAAAATCGTTTCACGTGTTTCAGCGATTTTCGAACATTTTTCTCTTTCAAAAGTTACAGGACCCTTGGCAAACTTTTGGTACACCCTGTATATAATAATGTAGTGAAAACATATCTAATGTTAGAACATAATAATTAAAATGTTTCCTCTTACGGTTTATTTTAGAGAGTTCGTAAGTTTTCAACAATGCTTGACGATCGGTTTTTCCATTGACAAGAAGAGGAATCGAATCCATTATAATTATTTCGGGGACCATATATGCCGGCATACTTGACCGTAGGAAGTGCTCGATTTGCTGTTGCGACGTGATCGCGTTCTCTTTTAACGTCACAAATGCTAGTAGGATCTGTGGATATTAATAATATCTTTAGCAATACTGGCGCAAATAATTAATAATAATAATAATAATAATAATAATTACAGTTTTTGTTGACATGAATTTTGACCGATTTATATTTATGTTATGATTTTTTTTACTATTACATAAATAAGAAATTCAAAATGGCGGATCGACTTTAACCTGTCAACATTTTTTAAATCATCGAACTTTAAAATATAAAAATATATTTAATTATATTTGAAATATAAAAATATATTTAAGTATACTTTGCTAAAAATCCATATACAAGCAGATACTTGAATATTGTACGGTTTGAAAATGATTAACTCACTTGCGATAGTTCACCGGCTTTATAACACAAGACAACAACTTTATCGAGTATATTCAATTCGGAGATGATTTTTTCAACTTCCGCCAAATCAATTCTATGACCTCGAATTTTCACTTGAGAATCTGTGCGACCTTCGTACATCACTACGCCATTAACGATTCTGGCATAATCACCGGTTCGAAACATTTTCGAGTATTCTGAAAAATAATAAATGCTTTCATCAATAATAACCAAATTCTACTTTTTTATTTGTTTTTTGATGAAATTAACTGTAAATTTAAAAAATGCCCAAGTGGTGTGTCTTTACAAATGAAACTCTAATAGAGGAATATTTGTAAGTTTTAGACAAAGTTATACAAAACAAATTTTATCTAAATTGATTGAGAAAATTTATAACTTCCACTTTGTTCCATTCCTGTCGATAAAGTAATTTCCCAATCATCAGTTAATTTCGTCCTTTTTTCTTCCGGATCAGCAGAAGTAAAAAGTTGGACGGAATAAGTACACAAATTACTCTTTAAGTCCTCTTTATGTGTCGATTTATATGAACGCTGTTTAAAGTACTTCTTCAAAGAATCTTTTTCAGTTTTTAATAAAATTATGTCAAACTCGGCTCGTAGGAGTAGGACTTAAAGAGTACTTTTTGTGATCACACTGTCCAACTTTTGACCTCTGCTGATTAGGGTTAGTATGATATAGTTAAAAAAATAAACAATTAATCTAACCTGCATCGATCGCATGTGGATTATCCATGAATTTGTTGGAATTATTATTACGAATATAACCAGCAGCCAAATTCCTTCCGGCAATTGCCAATTCTCCAACTTCTCCATGAGGGACCAAACACAAATCTTTGTTTACGATGTATATGATTGAATTGTCAATTGGCTTTCCTGCAAATAAAAATAGGATGTTCGAGTGCATGATGATTTACAAATTGATTGATTAAAAGTACTGGAATCTTTTGTCGCTCGGCATTTATGTAAATGTTTTATTTAGGCGCGGATATCAAACGCACTGTTTCTCTGATAATAATTATTGAATTTTATTCATCGTTTTGTGCATAATTATAAAGTTGTTGTATATATTTGTTAAAAAAAGGCTGGAATTATTTTCATTTTAGAAATGATGAGAGACAAAACTGACACGTGATCCTAAAAACGCCCAATAGAAGCTGCAATATTGCAAACTTGCCGCCCTAGGTCTGTAATGTACTCTTATGATAGTTTTGCACTATTTTATCCATAGAGTTTTTATTGCTTTATTATTTTCCGTGCTTGAACAGAATTTCAAAATTGTTGTTTTTGAAAAGTCTATTCTTATGCCGATAGAGTTCATGGCAGATCACTAAATTATGACATTCGCCTAAAGCAAATTTACTTACCAATAGGCACTTTATCCAGATTTTGCAATTCGTTTCTGTCATTCAACAAATGATAGGTGACGTCGCCCATCACTTCGGTGCTACCATAAAAGTTTGCTAATATTTTGTTGCAATTGGCGAAACGAGTGAAGAACTGATTGGCCAGAGTCGTGGGTAGCGTCTCCCCGGAACATATCCAAATCTCCAGAGTTGTGAGCATATTGTTTTTCTGTAAGGTCGTTATGTTTGATATATAAAATAAAGTGATAAGACGTATTTGGAAAAAATAGAGGCGATATAGTATAAGAATGGTCGAGGGTAAGATCGATTTTTCATCAAGGGCATGAGTAAAGTGAGGCATTTGGGTCATCGCGGTGTGCGATACAAGTAGAAAGAATAAAAAAAAGGACCAAATGTTGGCTAATTTACTTATTCACTGCGTTTAGTTCGTGAACAATATAACTGGTCAGTTTCCTATTGGAAATGTTACATTTTCATTGATATTAATTACAGATACCGTTTTTCCATAAATCTTGTACCATTTGCACCCACTTTTTATCCAACATTTTTAGGTACATCTAGGACGACTTATGTAAGCATTTTCTGGGTACATTCTGCCCAATATTAACGTAATACTTTTATATACATTCATTGCGAATAAACTTATGTACACCGCAAACATAATGATCTTCAATTACATTTAGAACGTCGTGACACATACCAACACTTTGTACATAAGTTTCATACTATTCTTTGCTCGTATCATCACTATATATACATTGTTATTGTCATTAAACTTTGCGCAAATATCATTTTTATCAGCGTGGACATGTAGGGTTTGTTCGTCTTCTTCTTTTTCAAATGTTCCAGGATTGCTGCGACCTCAACCTCATCTTCACCAATAATTACTGTCTGAGAAAATCAATTGCAGCCGAGTTCTATGGAGCTCCACATCTCGGTGTTTCATTATATGTTTATTAAATTATAAAAGAAAATATAGGTCAAATTGTCGACCTACTAATTTTGCATAAGTATTGTTTTTACAAAACAAATAAGGAAACGGTTTAGGCAAGTATTTGGATAGTTTTGTAACAAACAACTGGTCTATTGATTTTTGTCCAGTTATATTGTTCTGTTTATTATCAACACTTTTATCGCATTCGCTTCTTAATCGATAATTTTAGACACCAACTAACTTGTATCTGGTAAAATTGGATAAAATTTCTACCAGGGGCATCTGGATGATCATTTTGGTATAATATATGTATCTATTAATTGGTTATAGTATGGTCACGCATAATATTTTGGATTGTAACTATTCTAAAGAAATTAACTATGTTTTTTTAAGATGTAGAATTTACCTGCAAACTCAGATACATGAGCAACGAGCGTAACAGCGATGGCACCAAAATCAATCGATGAATCTAAAAAGCAACATGATGATCGTTATCGTAATTGATGTTAAAAGTTACTTTTAGTCATATTGACTTATTTTCCTGCATTGTTAAGAAAACCTGTACCTACTCAACATTTTCTCGAAACCGTTATTTTTTCCCTCCGAATCTTTACTCCAATATACAATAACATTGTAAATACATGGAAATATAGTCGATCGTATCGTTTTGATTTATGGATACATCAGTTTATACGATGTACCGATAAAACTTTATGTAATTGTAAACAGTTGTATAATAAAGCGGCTACTTATAGCAATTAAACGTCATCGCGTGAGGCTAAAAAACTATATAAATTCAAACATTTCGTTTTTATTCGTATATACTCACTCTGTACTTGTCCAAAACTGCCACCAGCTTCTCGGGGTTCTTCGTGATTTCCCGGGGCACGACGACGATAGTGCGTCCTTGCAAAAGTGGCCCCCAAATTTCGGGGGCGCTGTCGACGAACGTCAGGGCCGTCTTAAAAACACAACATTCCTCGGTTGGAAGGTAGGGCAGTTCCCGCCATTGCCACTCGAGCCGATTCAAAAGTGTAGCATGGGGTATTCGAACACCTTTAAACGATTCAATGGATTCATAATAATTCACTTCGTGCCTTTATATGTTGACTTTTATTTTTAGCCTCTTTTTCATGTATAATTGATGCTATCGTTTATTATAGCTTTATTATTATTGTTATTAATGTATTCGAATCCAAACAATCTCGAACGCAGTAATTCTGCGCAAGAATGTTGAGGATTTTCTGAAAATATGATGCAACAATCAGGAAGCTGTTACATGTCTTCGCATTCCGAAGTGATGGCATTAATCAGACGTGATTACCGTATTCCCATAAAAAAAGTAACGTAATATGCTGTTTTTAGTGAATTTTATTTTTCCTCAATTACAAGCACAGATCTGTCCGTCGAATTACCACCTACTTTTTCTTTTTTTGGGCAAATACTGAAGAAGAATGTCAACTTCAATATTTAAGCCTGCACCGAATTTATTCTATACATTGCTTGGGATAAAAATTGAGTATTTAAACAAAAAAATGAATTTTTTATTCTTTTTATAGAGTGTGATAGTTCACTTTTCTCGAAAGAATCGGACAAGACATGTCACTCCACAAAGATTGAAATATCGAGAAGAATTGTAAAACCTTATCTTGTGAAGTGTGAAGGCGTGTGAAGTTATATATTTCTTGGAGTGAAATTTCGCTCCGGAAAAAATGTAAATTGAGGCACTATTCGATGATTTTTTTTTCATGGTGATGTAATGAATATGTTCCCATTGAAGTAACAATTATGAAACTCGCAATGTGCATGCAGAGTATACCAGAACTCCAAAATATCCGTCACAATAACAGGACTCATGATATTGTAACAGTTATGTATGTTATGTTACATTATATATAATAATATTTCATGTTAAAAGACATGCTGGTTGCGCTTCTTGTATATACTTAAGTATTCTTATGCAATGAAAATCCAACTCTATATAGTGAGAAAGCGAACGAAAGCGGCAGCGCTTTTTGTTACTCCTGGCGGCGGCAGTGTTAAACACATTGCGCAAATGCTTCGTCCACATACAATATATATATATATATGCTAGGTGCGTAAAAGGGATGTCAGTGATCTTTCTTTGTTGACTGTACTGATGGGGGAATATTTACTTTTTAAAAGTGATATTTGACACTTTCTGGAGTGAAATTTCAATCTACATTTTTAATGCGTCGTAGGATATAAACTGCGAAATGTCACTTTTAAAGAGTAAAAATTCACCCTTTTAAAAGAGTAGCTCAATTTTCAACCTTTGTATAAAAGCCAAGTCGAACTTTAAATTTAAAAATGTTCGGAAATTAATTATCGAAAAAAAAGGTAATCAGCAAGACACTGCATTTTATGCAATTTTTAGTGCTGCTGAATCTTATAAATTGGAATTTTGTTATCTGCGACTCATTTTCGAGCCTCACTGTATCAAATCGGTAAAACGAAAAATATCACAACGAAATGTGTACATTATATCTTACTATTTTTTAATGTGCTCTTCGATTTACGGTATCAAAATTGCATTTTCATCCCAGCGAAAACCCAATTTTGATAATTCAATAACAATTATACGTAACAACTACATAACAGTTACGTAACAAGTAACATTTATGGAAATGTAATGTAACTGTTACTTTCAATATTTAGTAGGGATGCCTTAGAAAAACAATATGGCGGATTTTATTTCAAAAAGTATCGAAAAATTGGGAACATTTTTTTCATAAATTATAAAATAGTTGTAATTTACGGTAAAAATCGTTGTTTTTATTTTCGTTTAATTAATGTTTTTTTTAATGCCTGAAAACTGGAAATTTCGAAAAATATACGTATTTTTTCTGTATAGTTTTGATTTTTATTCCATCTCGTGTGAAGATGCCCTAACAGCACAGAACCTTATGATAAGGTTAAGTAATGTTACTACAAGGTTGTCAATCTTACAGCAACATTACTTAACCTTGCCATAAGGTTCGGTGCTGTTAGGGTGAAAAGTATAAAATCATATTTATAACATGACTCCGAAACGAAAAAGAAGTTCTTCACGATTGTGAAAATAATCGTGACGAAATTATGAGAGTTATTATGCCAGATGATCATGGGATTCAGATGCAGGATCTGATGTGAGCAATTTATTGATGTCGGAAATAACGATCATTATGAAGACGATCTGTTTTCACAATAATTTTACGACAAATGTCGTATGAGAAATGCTTTAATATTCAATGTCGATTTGCATCGAAATTTCCACTGTTCTTCGTATTTCTTTTTTTTAAAGAGTAAAACTAATTGGAGATAAAAATAAAAAAATTTCCTTAAAATACAACTATTTTCTACTCGTTTGTCCATATAGTTTGAAATGGATCATCATTCGTTGTGAACTCGGAAAGAAATCTATACAATTTTTTTTTTCAATTAAAATTCTTCATTTTGTTGTTCTATGCTTTCGTGAACGTTACTAGAACGTTTCTGTAACATTCTGAAAACGGTGAATGTCGCACCTCAGAAACAATACAACGAAACATTTACGTGCGATGGTTACAATAACTGTACTCAAACCTCTCTGGGATTTTCCAATTCATTCTACACAGAGAACTAAAAATTGTATTCTTTAATATTATACGACATGGATTTTTCATACATTCCTTTTTTATTACAGAAAAAGTAGGAAATTCATACAATATTAATAGACATCAGACGTGAACAATGTGTATACTAGTAATTATAGAAAAAATTATTTAAAATTTCTTGTATACGTTTTTAACGGTATATATTTTAATAAATTCACTTATATGAGGGACAGCGTGACATCACCAAGTATTTATGCAAGTTTTATCCTATCACATCCTTGGACATTTTGCCGTTATTACAACTACGAAGGATGACTACACATCCATAACTTAATAAAGCAGATTTCTCGCATTTTTTTTTTTACTTAAATCGACCTAAACCTGTTTTAAAATTTCGCGTATACGCATTTTTAAATCACCAAATATCAACGAGAATTATAATAAAAAAAATTATAAATTTTTCAAGGAAATAATTTAAAAATTGTAGAAATGACTAAAATTACTATAAAAATAAATAAAAACTTATTAAAATAAGCAGGTGGTATATTGATACAAAAATGGAAAAAATGACAAAATTTAAATAAATGAACATTATTATGTCGAGAGCAAAAAATTTATTGTTCTAACGTCAACGCATATTTGTGTATAGGCGTATATATACCTATATATATATATATATATATATATATGTGTATAGTGGAACCATCGCGTGATAATACATTCAACCTTGTTGGGGGGGGGGGGGGGTAAAGAAGCTATTAAAAAAAAGTTTAAGGGCATGTGTATAAATCTCTTAAAAAACATGTGGTTATCCTTGCATATATATATATCAGCGTACCTTTTGGAATACCGGTACTTCCCGAAGTGTACAAGACGATGGCTAGTTGTTCCGGGATGTTGGCGATTTCCACTGGTTCCTCCGGGAAATTGGATGCTTCGGCCATTAATTCTCGATAAGTTTTTGTCTCGCAGCCTTCGAAATGTGTGGTATCGACTTTAACGACAAAATTTTAGAAATTAATTAGACATTGATGTAATTAACGATCATTCTACTAACAATTAGCAACTGACCTATATATAAAAAAAGAAAACGAAATATATATATAGCGACTTAAATTGATAAATGTCAATTTGTTTATCTCAGTTTTTTAGGTCGCTGCTTACGAATCTCATGTTAAATTTGCCAAAATTCAAAATGGCGGATCCAACATGGCGGGCGAATATCTTGGAAAGGCAATTTTTATAAAGTTCAAAGATTCAATGTTGTACCAGTTTATACAACTGTATATAATTCCTGCGCATCCAATTACAAACATTACACATTCGTGATGTTGGACATTGTCAAAAAATCGTCCATTTAAGACTTAATTAATGGGTCAACAGATAAAATTAAGAGAACAGAACGTTTTAAGCGCGGCATAATCAAAAGATTGGCAAATAAAAAAAAATATAATTTCTTTTTAATGATTAATTTATCTTCGAATGAAGAGATAGCACATGTCACTCTTTCAAATTCTATACTCTAAATTGGAGGTCAATCTGTTTTCGGTCTTTATTAAGTATAGAGAGATAACAAAATTGAGGGTCAATATCAGTTAACAAAACATCAATGTCAATTTCTATAGCTACAATCGATTTTCCATGCATATATAGGTCTAGTGATAAAACTATGACTTTTGGATAAGATCACTATCCAGCGACGATAATAATAATGTATATATATAATATAATACATATGTATTAAATATGTAGCATGTCAAAACAGTTATCGTTATAATTGAGTATAATAAGACGTATTTTGTCAAAGGAACACCGCCATTCATTAGATGTAGGATATGTAAATAATAAGTAATCAAACACAGTTTACAATATAAACAATTTTCAAATCGATCATCAATGTCGCAAAGGCTACATTTTTATCGGTCGTATGATCCATTGGCAATTTGTTATGATTCATACGTATTGATACGTATTGATGGAAGTTTTCATAAAACTTATTTCGTTGTACATATATACTTATTATTTATATTAACGGACTTCAGTATTCACAATTGTAAACAATATCTATATTTACTATTCATTATATGTATATAACATTGTACAAATTGTAATAACGTGTCAGTCTCTTCACAAAATTCAAATAGTTCAAAAGTACGTTTATATATAAAAAATTTATTTGTTTATAATATTTGTTTCTTTTACTGAGTTCAACTGAACTCATTTTTTGTTGATTTTATTTTTTATTATTTTATTTTATTTATTTTATTTATTTTTTGTTATTTTATAGGTTTTTAACTAATTTATCATTGATGTGGCTTATTCGGTCATTCATATCAGGATGATGACAATTAGGATTTTATTGGTTTTCTTACATACAGGTAAAAGAAAATAATATTAGTTTTTTTATAATTTATTATGTTTTTATCAATTTTTTATACATTTATTTGAATTTATATTGCTAATTTGAACATAAAGCGTTATATTTATTGTAATTGTTTATTATTACAAACTTATGTTGGTTGGTTACTAGATTATATGAAATAAAATTTATAATATTTCTGATGAGGACCTCAAATAAAGGTTGAAACGTTAATTTAATTTGAAACATTATTAATTATACTCCGTTATACCAAGAACCATTTTATACAAGAAGTTATCACTTAAGAAAAATATTACGGAGGAGAAGAAAATTAAATACATTTATAGCAAAGGCGAGTAAACGATAAACGCAACAATCAAAATATGGGAAAATAGTCTGCGATGAAAAAGACACATAAAAAGTATCGGAAAGTAATAAATTAATTAAGAGATTGTAAATATTTGAAGAATTATTTGCCACAAGAAGAAAGAAATAAAAATAAAAAAAATAAATTCATAACAATGCAACAAATTGATAAAACAGAAATCAGAGTTTCCCCCCCAAAAATGACCATTTTTTATTGAATTGGTAAATGGTATTTAAATTAAAAATAAGAAAAAAAAAAAAATAATAATATTTTCAGAAAACGATTGAAAATTGACAAACATTAGGGAAATCTATGAAAAATTGACAAGAACCAAGACAATAAAGATAAAAACCATATAATATAATATAATAAGACAAAAATGGCAAAAGGCCTGCGTATGTGTGTGAATGTGTGCGTGTGTAGCATAAATAGGGCACTGTATAATGCCGATGTCATTTGCTTATGATACTAATTAACTGGAATGAATATTTATAAATATGTTAAATTCAAGATAAACATCTATACACTTTAAACAAACAGATAAATTGTCTGTAAGTGTATAAATCTTGCATCCTTGCATTAGAGCAGGTTCGTGGGTGTCAATATGCCTGACGATGTAAAAATTAGAATTAAATTTAATTTTAAATTTTTGCTTTTTTTTTTTTTTTTTTTTTTTTTTTTTTTTTTTTTTTTTTTTTTTTTTAATGAACAGTTTTGACATGCAAAAATTGTTCACTTGTAAACAGTGAACATTGCAAGCTTTGCGAATGTTGCAGTATTTCACTGACCTTTATTTTTCATTTTAAAAGTAATTTGAAAAAAAAGTTCAATTTTTATGTCGTTTTGCAAAATTCATGTTTATTTAAATAAATCCTCAAGATTTGCAAAAAAACCTATAATAGATAAATGCCATTTTTTTTATCTATACCCTTTTTATGTATATATTTTTTAATGAACTTTTTCAGAGATTTTCGTCTCGAAGACTTGAAAAAGTGGTGAAAAATGAGTTTTTTTTTGTTAAAATTCTGTAACTACCACATTTTTCATTCGATCTTGATGACATTTTTACCAGGTGTTTCTGTAGGCATGGACATTTTTGGAGAGAAAATTAAAAATTAAAAAACAAGAAAAAAAGAACAAAAACTTCATCGACGGACGTCCACCTTGCCGCGATATTGCGAAGGTTCTCAAAATTGCATTAGAAATTAAGGCCTTGCCAGTAGATACCCAAAAACCAAACATGAAACTTGTAGAAAATAAAATAAAAAATTTAAATTGAAAAAGTTGAAAAAAATCCCATATAGAGGATAATGTCTATAGAGGAAAATCTTGTCAAATTTCATCAAGATGGGATGAAAATTATGTAAAGTTATCATTAATGATTTATATGTCCAAATTTAAACAAAAGAAAAAAAAAATGTTATAAAGCATACCGTCATCATCGACGACAATTAACACTGGCCTCGCGTCATTGAGGATGTGCTTTATTCTTGCTGCCGGGAACTCCGAGTCCAGGGGTAAATACGCCATTCCTGCCTTGAGTACGGATGTTAGCACAACAGGTAGGCGAAAAGTAGGTTTCATGCATATCGCAATTAGACAATCGTGGTCCCTCTCGTTCCGCCAGTATTGCGCCAGTACATGGGCTAGACGGTTGCTGGATCTATCCAAGACCTTGTACGATATGGAATGTACAAATCCGTGCTCGTCTATAATAAAAAGAAGACATTTCTCATTTAGTTTTATTACATAAATCGTATGATGGGCAATTCGACTGGAATTGTCGACCTTAATATTTTGATGGCACGTATATTTCAAGAATATTAATAGTCATTGCGGCGTGCAGTCATTTCGTCACTCAATTCGGTAAAAGTTCAACGTACGACAATGGAAAAAAAAATGATAATGTCGAATAAATAACAAAAGTATTTTTTTTCTTCTCAAATTTTCTATTGACGTTTTTCAATGCTCAAAGTAATAGATTCGTTGCTTTCATATACGTCAGCTTAACGTTCAGCGTCGAATCTACGTCTATATAAACGAGCTCGACCGAATTATCATTTTCAGCGATTTTTTTTTCTTGTAAAATCACCGTTTTGGAGTGCTCGCCTCTGGGGACACAGATTTTTAATGACAGAATCAGGAAGAGCTCGTCAAGAAGTACTTCATTCGAGCGTAAACGAAGCGAAATGAGCGAGCTTCATTAAAGCCGTTTAAGGTTTACATTGTACATTAACGTGCAACCGTATAAAGATACGAATTTTCAATTCCTTTCTGAACGCGATGTCGTTCGAATGTACGCAATGACAGATTGCTGTATAAATTTATTGCCAATTACCCCAACACTTGATTTTTATTTAAAAGCGGCGTAAATGAATCGCCTGAAGCATTTGGGCAATTATTGGCCTATATATTAATTAATTCTATTTTGAATCAAGTTTGAAACAGTTATATGACATATTGCGATTCTTTTCTATTCTCAATTGTTTGGAATTTATTTCGAAGTATTGGTCGCTTATGTATTCTTGCAAATACATTCATCGATGAAAAGAATTGTAATCATGTCAATTCTGCGTGGTTTTTGTTTTCAATTAGTCTCGAATTAATGTGAATTTATAGAATGGAGGATATTAGGGAAAGCGTGAAGCCAATACTTTTCTGTTCTGGAGTATTTTTGATCTTCGCTTCAAACATAATTTTTTGTTTTGAATTTTTCTTTGTTAGCAATTACATCTGGAATAATTTTTTTTTTTTTTTACTTATTGCAATTTGTTTCTATTTTCAATTGTTTGGAATATATTTTGAAATATGATTTTTCATATAAGCATTGAAAACACAATCCAATGTATTTAAATCCCAGGAATATTTATAAATTATATTGTATGCTTTCCAATATACTTGAATCCAAAATGAATGTCTACACATAAAATGCGTTCTATGCTTTTCAATGCATACTTAGCAAAAAATGTAAAATTATAAAATTATTTAATTTTTGATTGAAATGTCAAAATTGAACTGTCAAATCCAATACATTTTCCGTTTCAATCCGTGTCAATACATTTTCGTTTGCTGTTATATATTCAATGATATCATAAAGTGTTTTAATTCAATATATATTTCATTTGCAGATTACAGATCGATAAATTTATGAATCTTAATCCAAACGGTGTATACGAAAAAGGATTGGGAGCTCAAATTTTGAATTAGAAAGGATTGGGAAGTATTCATCGATATGTAAAATGAATTCAATTGAATCTTTCTTAATCCAAATTTTGAAAATTCAATGCTTTTTCATTTACTGGGATGTAGACATTATTCACATTATAAGATTGTTTACATTAAAAAGAAATTAGTTTCCCATCAAATGAAAAACGAATTAAAAAGAATATACAAAATTTCGTCAAATTCAGTTACTGGACCAGGCGTATTGATACGTACTGAAATTAATTGGGAATATGAATTTATTAAAATATTTCTTTTCATTTTCCAAATAGGACCTGTCATCAAAATTTTCTATTCATCATAAAGAATTTGAATATATATATATATAGAATTGCATATAAGCATTCTTTTTCTTTAAACGAATTGAAAAGAATTAAGGATAGAAAAGAATTGGAGAATTCAGAATATGCAAAATCTGAATTCCATTGAATATACTTTTTAATTTAGCAGTTCACGTATTATCCAGATTAATGTTTAAAATAATAAAACTAAAGTAATGAACGAATGTAGATGGCGTAACATGAAAACGTCAATTAACGCAATAAATAAGTTAATAATTAAATATACAAATATACATGCATACATATGCACACACTCATGCATACGCACATATATATGAGATCGGTTATACATTCGCACATTTTGAATTCTTCTGAAAACATTCAATTCCGGTTTTTACGTAATTCGTAAATAGAAAGTACTCTTCGAATGTCAAAATCCAAGCAAACACAAAAAGAATTGATATGCATTAAGCAGAATTCAGACTTTGCATTCAGTTTTCTTGACATTTTGTAATTATTTTTTATTCTTGATTTCTTTCTAAAAACTGGAATGATAAGGATTCAAGAGCATTCGTAATTAATAAAATGAATCTTTTTTACTCTTTTTCATCCAAGTTTTGTATTTTCAATCTTTTACGCTATACTGGGGATACTTTTTTTCTATTCATCCCAATTCTTTGTGATGAATAAAAAATTTCCAATTTCTATTATTTATATGTTACGTCCTATTCGACCAATGAAAATAATTGAACTAAATCCATATATTTTCAATTCTATCCAATACATTTTAATAAACTGAATTTGAAGAATTGAAATTTTGTAATCTTTGTAATTCTTTTTAATTTGCTGGGATGAGAGCTGCATTGTATGAAAATGTATTGAAATGGACTTAGGTAAAGTCAAAAAATGAATTAATTTGCATTAATAAATTTCAATAAATGTCAATAAATTCCATTTCAATTCATATTAATCAAAAATAATCATTACGTATATACCCTAGTAGAAATCTGTCCATTTTTTTCTTACACTGTCCATTTCTCGTATGCCTTTAACATGGTAAATATCTGAACTGTCTAAGAATTGGCGAAGAAATGTTTTCATTTCTACTAGGGTATTAAAATCAATTAATTTTGGATTAAAATGCATTGAAATGCATACAACATAAATTTGAACGTTCCCAGTAATCGACAATGAATTGAATGCATTTTAAAACATTTCTATTCGTCTGAATTCTATATTTGCCCTTCAAAAGTTATTATTTCTTTATTTATAAATGCATTTAGATGTATTGGAGGATAAATTTGACATTTAAAAATTTTTTAAATTTCTTATTGTTGGATCCAAATGTTTACGAAATGATCGAAAAATATTCTCTACTTTCAATTTACAGATTTTATTATTTATAAAATTCGATTGATAATGCATTCATATTTTAGATAAATTATTTTCGGATTTGAAAGCATTCGAAGATTTAAGTTAACTGGAATGTATTGAGATATAAACAAGATTTCGCTTCGCACTATATGAATTTTTTTTTTTTTACTCGGACAAATCCATTTCAATACATTTACGTTACATTGGGGAAGACCCCTCTCATCAACGCTCATTGCGGTTTTTAAACTCGCTGGCTTATAGTCTCATCTTTTTGTGAGTAAACTCCAAGGATCCGTCATTGTTCGACTTTTCCTTTTCCCACAATTTAAAGAAAAAGCTTCGCGACAACTCGTGAAGAAGGCCTATAAAGTAGTCAATCAAGAGCCCAATTACGAAGCAGGTCAATCGTTATCTAGAATTCAATCCAACTGGTGACAATTGAAACTGAGAAGCAAAGCCAAAAATGATTATTTTGGATGGTTTTGGCAGGTTGTCCTTTCATTGTTTCCACGACTGTATATAATACCCTTACGAGAAATGTGCAATACTTAAGAGTATAGTACATTTCATATACTGGATCACAAACGAGATAATGTATGCGCAGCTGAATAATGATATACAATCGTTTTAAATGCACCTTCGCGGAAAACATTTTAGTATATAGATATATCCCTTGCCGTATAGCGCAACATTGGCCAAATGGCCGACTGCCGCGGCTTTGGGAATTAAGAAACTTTGTAACGGAAATCGATTGCAGTTCAACATCGTGGAATGCACATATGCACACATTGATAACCGCCTCGTGTTTTACGTCCGGGGTCACAATCATGCCTGTTACCAAACTATCTAACGACGGCGCGCACATGTATATATACGATACGTGCGTAAATGGCCTACCTAGATACACGTCGCCTCCAGACACTATATACTAATATATATCAGACATTTAGCGCAGATTTAATGTTCCGTGGTAAAACACACGTGTCCCGAATAAGTAACTATTCAAGCGATGCCTATATATAGAGGCAAGTGCGTTACGAAGTAGCTTTGATTTGGTAAACGAGTGCAAAGTAGTTTTGCGTCTTTCGAATTCGAATGACCTACAATTTTGCGTTTTTCTTTTTTTTCTTTTATCTTTCACTCGGCCGAACATTTTTCTCGACACCCCGTATACATTCTCGGGATCATGAATAATCATCGACAATTCTGAAGTTTCGAATTCAGCCAATCGGAAGGTATATAGTAATTAACACCAATAGCTGATTGAGAAATCAATGACGAGACGACGAATAGGATCAATGGCCTCTTCATGTGGTTTCTTCCGGAGGTTTTACAATAGATGAACTCTGGACCACACATCTACATTTGACAGCAAAATTTTTAAAATGACATCGAATTAAGCCATCTGGTATAGAATCAAGGATAGAAAGTTGAAAGTTTTAAGGACGGATTTTTCTTATTAGTATTGAACGTAAATTAATTTTAATGGCATTTTTTTTCTAACACTACTTTTTATTTGTCATTCAGAAATCTTTACCGAGCATTAGTCGAAGGTTGCTGTAATTTGTTTTCTGTTTGAACCTTTCATCCAATATTATTCACTTTATTTATAACAAAGGCTAGCAGAAAAAGTATCGATGAAATCATCAAGCTCTGATATAGTCGAGAATTGCGGGACAAACTTCCGAAAACGTCCTCCAACCGATTTTGATGTCGATTGGTATACTTACGTATTTTGGTACGCTGATTACGAAAATGAAAAATTTATGGTTTTTTGCACTTATCTCGTAAAATACTCAAAATTTCGGAAAATTCTTCAAATAAAAGTTGTAGATCTGATAAAAATACACATTTTATGCCATGTGCATTTTCCCGCCAAAATCAATAGTTTTTGAGAAAAATCGAAAAAACTACAAAACATCATGAAAAGAATAAAAAGAATAAATATAGTAACGTGGAATTTATAGTTTCCTGTATCCTTAAAGTTCCTAAAACAATACATGAAGCTAACAGGTGTCTATGTGGTGGGGGGCTCTGCCTCCCAGACCCCCCATTTATATATTAACTTAACCTCTAACCAGTAGCTCAGGGGGAGCCTTGAATGGAAGATTTGGTGGGCGGCAACCCAAAAATAGTAAAACCAATCTCCTATTATTACTATATTCGTAATAACAATGTATTAAATCATGCGAATAACATGAATAATAATTAAATACGTAAAATTCATGTTTTCTATAGTTTTTCCAATTTTTCTTAAAAACTTTTGATTTTGGCGGGAAAATGCATATAACATAAAATGTGTATTTTTATCCGAAATTTTGAGTATTTTACGAGATAAGTACAGTGCAAAAAACCATAAATTTTAATAGTTTTTTAAGGTTTTCATCATGAAAATAAAATTTCCGCCAATTTTCACCATCATTTTCGTAATCCAGCGTACCAAAATACGTAAGTATACCAATCTAAATTAAAATCGGTTGGAGGACGTTTTCGGAAGTACACCCGAATTGCGTTTGAAGTATATAATGTAAATTAAATAAACAAAAAATCGTTTAGGAAAGTAAATTTTCGCCTGTCAGTTTCGAAAGCCTGATGAATGCAAAACTGTCAAAACACTGGTGCTCGTTCGCAGTTGGCGACCATCAATCGTCCGTTAGTAATCGCTTCCGTTTTGTCAACAGAAAATATTGATAAATAAATTGAAAGCGAATGAAAAGTGAGGGAAAATAAAGAAGAAGCGCGTAAATAGAGTAAAATGGGGGGGAGTGCGCTTGTATTGAGTGAGCTTGGTGTCGATGACTATTTATAGGTGGGGTTGAAATTCTTTGAGTAGAGTAGAATTGCGGATGGCCATTGTCAAGTACGAAATTGTCAGTGGCACTGAAGGAAATGTGATTATGAATGGCCGGTTAGCACAAGGTAGGGTGCGCTACGTGTTTGTGTCGCCGAGCAGTACCGGGTTAGGGGAACGGAACAATAGGAACAATGGATGAAGGTTAATAACTTTGGACCGCAGCAGACTCTGATTAAAATATACTTATTTTAAATCTCCACTGTTGCTGGCATATACGAGTTACACTGATTTACACGAACAATGAGGCTCTACAATGAAGTCTTCAAATTCATTGCGAACCTGATGGGGACTTCATTACTTTATACATATATATATATATGAAATTTTCACTCTTGCCACCTTTGCACCTTGAAAAATCAATGTCATCCCTATAATTATTCTAATTTTTTTGTTTCTTTTAACGAAACTCGTGTTTTTTTTTTACTTTTACATTAGGATTGGATATTCAAATTATGATTTATTTTTTACTTTAGTTTTAATATAGTTATAAAGTGAAAATTATATTTAAAACCAGCCTTAAGTGGAGACTTTAGTATTTTTATCATCTGCGATCTATATTACTTTAGTCCCTTATTTTTTATCTATAGAATAGATATGCGAAGAAATCCGTCGCAAATCTAATCGATCCGACCGAGCGGTGACCGTACAAGCAACAAGGGTTAACACATTTGATCAAGAGGCAATTTAAAGTCAATTGAAATGCTATTCATCAATCGATCTTTCACTTCGTCTCTCGAATGCACACTGGTGTTTCTTAAAGGTTCTCATCAAGAATCCGCTTCAATGATTTTTTTTTGTCATTGTATTTTTTTCTTATCGATCTGACAAGTAAAAAGGATTGAACGTGATAATGACTTGATTGGAATTCTGTAATGATTGAATTCCATTCGTGGAACAGAATAATAGTACCCTTTGCTAAGGAAATGCAAAAACAATTTAAATGTCGTACAAACCTTCGTAAAGAATTGCAGTACGATCGCCCTGTTTGTCTGCGACGGTGCTGAATATTTGATGAACGGTCGCCTCTTGTCGTCTACTCGGAACATTACGACCCTTTAGAACCGATTGTTGCTGAAGGGAGCCCATCTAGAACAAAAGATGACACAACTGTAATTGCCGAGTTTACGAAATGCCTGTATAGGAAAAAAAAACCGCTGATAAATGTTACCCGCCTCTTATTAATCTTACGTTACGATAATTTATTAACTATAAACATGTGTTCAAAAGTAACGGATTGCCGTCGGAAACCTTCGATTGAACTGTATAGCTTGCGTTTTATTACACATTATTGTAGGCGGATTTATAGACAGGAAAAAGTCGTAGACGATGCGGCACGAAGGACGAGAAATGAGATGCTTTATGGTGGTTAATTGATCCTTGCTTATTTCAATGAATTCAATTTTCGTTATATTTTATGATAAATCGAAAAATGAAGATGATAAAAAAAAAATCAGTAAGAAGATATTAAAAAATAATTGTATATTTTTTTTTATTCAACCAATCACAATTTGCCCCACGAAGGATCAGGAAGTCGCCACGGAGAGGTTTCGGATCTGCAGTCGATTTATGGATAGACAGGTTGTAATTTCTAGTAGTGCATGCGTTTATGTAAATTCAAGGCAACTTTTTAACTGATTTCATTATATTTATACTGCAGGCTGGTTGCAATTATACGTGTATAATTGACAGGCACAATTATAACAGAATTGTGTCAATGCTGCAGTTTTCCTGCAGGGTGCAGCTATATAGCTAAACGTTGCTGATCGCGAGCCAATCGGCATCGGTGTGTCTATTATAATAGCAACTAATTGTAAACCATGCATCCTTCATATATGCAAATTCCGCCGGTGCTGTGCTTGCTGCAGCAGCACTCTAATTAATAGCGAATTGCATTGCAATATTGCTCGCGATTATTCGTGGCGAGTAATTTGGGGCGTAGAATAAAAAGAAAATTGGTTGGCAATTTTTTACGTTTTTTTGGGGTGGGTGGATTTGGGGGTGGATTGGGAAATTTGGGTCTATTTTTTTTTTTTTTTTTTCTTATCTTTTTATTCTTGCATTTTCTCACCGATGCTAAACGCCGATAAGGCATACTTTGAAAAAAAAGGAAATATTAATAATATCCTTACGCTACCTGCCAAGGTTCTCGCAGTTTCCCTTTCCATCTACTATATACAAGAAGCTTCAGGATCACGGACGCAGTAAAATGAATGTACACGTCTTGTGCCATTAAGAAAACACGATAGTCGAGAAGATAAGTATCTATAATTATATGGGATAATTAATTAATTTGATCATTTATGCACGCCAGGCACTGTCCTTAAGTAGTTCACATCACACGGGACTTTTTGCAACGTTGAAAAAATTTCCTTACGGAAATAGGCGTTTGCTATACGCGTATAATTCTCTACGCGTTTTTTTTTCTTCTTTTTTTTTATTCCGCAATTACGGTGAATATACACGACGTTAATTGTGGCATTATGTCTGAAATCAAGAACACAATGATGTCTGGATGCACCAGACATATCGTCGAATGAAACAACTTTTGATAGATTTATATAGATAAAAACGTGTGTCTCTGTAACAGAAATGTATATATAACGCAAAAAAATTTTCTGGAACGCTACGCGCGCGAATGGCTGCATTTTAATTTCATATTAAACTTTCAGAAAACCTTAATAAATCAAGTCACTTTTGCAGGCATTAGCGGCGCAATATAAGTTGTTATGAAATTTGGCGGGTCAAGTGAAAGAACAGCTTTAAACGAAACTACCGCAGGCCTGCCTACTTCAATCAAGAATCGCACGCGTATTGAGGCATGTTCATTTATATGCAATATATTTCTTTCAAAATTTCATAATTTTAATATTCCAGCAGGTGGACTGGACAAAAAGAGACGGAGTTTAGATTTGGATATATGCATATGGATTGATTTTTTATTCGCGATTGTAATTTCAGACGAATGCAGACAACGAGCAGTGAACGAAAAACAGATAAAAATAACAAGGTCCTGTACATCAGAATGGTTGTGCGAATAAAAATAGATTGAAATGGATTCGGATCGACCGCCTCGAATCTGATTCGCGAGAACGTTGAATACTTTTGTATATGTAATTTGAGCGAATCGCATTTTAGAAACACGATTGACGTTCATCCATGACACGAAATTGGACGAATTTGATTCCTATACTTTTCTATCCAGATATCGTTTCGATTAATCATTAATCCATTTCAATTCTTTAAGTCAATTTTATGCATTGTTTTATGTACTACTTTGGAGTCTTATTTTTATCTTAAGTCTTATCTTAAGTCGAAATGCATTAATGTATATTTTTATTCAAATGAATTGAAATTAATTGAAATGGATTGAAATGGATTCAGCTTCACCGCGTCGAGTCCAATTTATAAAAATGTTGAATACTTTTACAATCTAAATTTAATGAACCGCATTTTAAGAACTTGACTGAAGTTGAATCCAATCCAATACTTTACATGAAATTAAAGCAAATGACATCACTTATTATTATTTGAGTCCATCAATATGTCACTAACAATTTCAAAATTAATACTGTGGCGAATATTTGGAGAATTTCAAATATTACTTTCAGACATTAAAATGAATTGAAATGGATTCAACTTCACCGCGTCGACTCCAATTCATACAAATTTTGGATACTTTTCTGTATAATTTTAAGGAATCACATTTTGGCAACGTGACTAATGTTGAATCCATGACATGAAATTGGACGAATTCGATTTCTATACTTTTCTATCTAGAAATAATTTCGCTCAATTATGAATCCATTTCAATACTTTTCGTGGCATTAATTTCTTTCGTTTATCACTTAATGCAAACATCGTGCATGAATTGACATAAATTAATATGTATTTTGAAAACTTAAATCACAAATTTGTTTTAAAAAAAATTCATTGAAATGGTTAATCTTGGGTTCCCATAGGAATAAATAACTTTGGAAAAGATCAATTGACGGGAATTCCCAATTTGAAATTGGTCCCACGTTGAAAACTGTTTCTTGGGTTTAAGGGAGTGGAATCTAATTTTCTGATTGTCTTTTTTTTTTAATTCTTATCAATTCTTATTTGTTTATCCGGAGAACGAAGTCATTGATTCGAGCGATGAAATTTTATGAGACGAAATTTTCGAAAAAAAAATTTCAACATGAACTATTGAAAAAGTTGACACGAGTGTCGGGCAATTTCTTACCTCGCGTCGGTGTCCCAAGAGCGGCTACTAAGAAACACAGGAACAAACTCAAAGTCAGTGTTTTCGCTATCGACTGCAGCAGTTAGCGGGAAACCGTCTAAAGTTTAAACTGCCGTTGCAGTTCACTTTGAATACCGAGCCACTTCGGAGTTCCGCGTCCCGCACTCTCTCCCTCTATTGTCCAATGATTACTGAAACTGACGTGTCCGAATCGACCGCAGGCTGTTGACTTGCTCTCACAACAGCCGATGTTACAGAACGACCTTTTGTCAGAGACAGTTTCCACAGTACGCTCTCAGAAGACCCGCGGTTCCTTTCTGCACCTCGTCGGCATTTCTGACTGTCAGATTTCCCGCTTCTGATTTTAGATTTCTAATTTCCGATTTCTCGCACCTTGCTCCACTCTCGTCGTCCTTTCCCCCCTCCCTCGCGCTGCTCCCCCTATCACCGACCACCTTCCATTTTATCAGACATTTGTTTTACGTCAGAACGCAGAGACTCAGATCGGCTACATGCACTCTATGAAAAAAAAGTTATCGTAAATCATTAAATAGTTCAAGTGGTAGTTTGCCGCTTACTATATAGAAGCTCTAATGACTAATTCGCACCTTCTTTATGCAGCAGGACGTGTACGCATTGTCATAGAATGCGTTTGGGCACGCACACGGCGATTACCACCGTTAATTTCATAATCGACCTCGTTACGATTTTTTTCAAAATGATATCGTTTTTTGCCCAAACGGCGCTCGAAGCTCTTTACGTTTCTCGACGGCCTGACACTGAAAAAGTGAAAATACCTGTAAAATATTACCTGATACTTTGGACAATGAATTTTCAATAAGATGTACCTTTACAATTATCTTCAAAATGTGTTTTGATGTTGTTTCATAATCGTGTTGTACGAAACAGATATCGCAAATGCCGTTTTCGTGCCATTTTTGCATGAGAATGGTAATGGCAGTTCATTCGGTGGTGTCGCGCGCAAACAAACTCCACACCCAAGAAACTCCAACCGATTGAAAAATATATTGAAAATTTGCATCAGTTTTCGTAGATTTAATTTCAAAATTTTAATCAACGATAAAAACGATATCAATCAATTTTTGAACATGTAGATAGAATTATTGGATTCATTGAGATTTTTTTAAATGTTGGTGCATCAGTTGGTTCTTAAAGCATAAAATTGAATGAAAATGTAGTTTAATGTTCAAATTATGAAAATGATGATAAAGTACCAAAGATTTTAATTTGATTTAATCAAATAAGTCCCAAAAATGGACGTTTTTTTGCCACTTTTCGGCTGTCATTTCAGATAGGTTATCAACGTTGACAAATATCTGGACATATCATGTCTAATTCAACTACAAACGTAAAATTTATCCTACTTTGTTTCTTTACCCAACAATTTTCTTTGATCGACAATTTTGCATCAAAATGGGATGAGGACATCATTACAAATTTGTTACCATTTCCACATTTCAGAAAATTTGTTTATGTATTTTTTTTTGGACGTTGATCACAAATCTGTTATTAAATTTTTCGAAATTCAAAATAGCAGATGCAATATGTATACAATCTGCCTAAAATTCCGATTCGTTAGTCACTTGGAACTACGGAGTTTTATAAAAAATTAAAATATTTTAGAAATATTCGTCCGCCATATTAGATTCGCCAATTTGAATTTCGGAAATTTCTCGTCAGATTCGTGATCAGCAACCCTAAAAACCCATGTAAATAAATTTTTGTGAAAATTGATATATTTTGAAAAAATTTTCGCTCGCCATATTTGATCCGCCATCTTGAATTTTTAAAAAATATACATCGGATTTATGATCAGCAACTGAAAAAACTCTGATATCTGATAAGCACAATTTCAGAAGAAATTTGTTAATTTAAATCGTTTTACATGGACAGATCGAAAATGGCATCAAATTTTCGACTTCAAGCCGCCATATTGGATATCGACATTTTGAAATTCAATTTTTCCGCCTGGGCGTTTTGAAGTTTATGGTCGGCGAACGCAAAATTTTCACTTCATATAACAAATGCCCTTCTCAACGAAACACTATATAATTTTATATTAAGTAATGAAATAAAATAAAATAATAGAAAAGTGTTTTCTAAGTTCTAAATTTTAAGATTTGTAGGTTCCTTGGAAATTGTAAAGCTAATAGTTTCTGAGATAGTGTCCTGAAGTTTAAAAAAAAAAATTTAATTTCGAACAGACATCTTTAATTTTTTATTCCCTAAAAATGTAGGTCTCAGGAACACTTTACTTTTCTATCCTGAAAAAGACATTTACATTATCGATTTTATATAAAAATTTTAGATATAAAAAAAGATATGTAATAAAATTGGATGAAAATTCATTGAAAATTTACGATATATTTAGGGTAATTACAAATTTCATATTGAAAAATCGCTTCGATGCATTATGGGATTCCCTTCATATATTTTCGAACGATTATTACGATGAAATTTATTATTCGATTTTGTTAAACATTAATTAAAATTTCAAAGAAGTGTCGATAACAATTAAGCGAATTTTATCGTCTGTTTCAATTACATAAACTAATTCTACGTAATGTCTTAATAATAGAAACGAACATTTACAAGCAATTAGTGACAATCACAAGTTATAACTTTTATGGATATATACACTTTTTTGCATCTTTTTATCGGGACGTTAAGATAATAAAAGACTATTGTCCTGAATTAACCATTTCAATTGTTACCAGATCTCATTGCAAAAAAATGCTTCGTTAAAAATATAATTAATCAACTATAGAAGAATAAATGACTATATTTATTTATGACATCAGTCATTAGTTTTAATAGATAAGCGTTTAAATAAAATATTTATGAAAATAATGTACAAACGTTTGTGATCGGGAATTACCCTGGCAGAAATTGTGCCTAATTATACGAAAGTTTTTGGCTGATTCACTAATTATTCATTGTTATTATTTTGGTGGACAATATAACTGGCCAGTTTCCTATTGGAAATGTAACATTTTCCTTGATATTAATTGGATACCATTTTTAGATAAATCTTGTACAATTTGCATCTATCGTTTCTTGTCCAACATATTTAGGCACATCTGGGACGATTTATCTAACTATTTTCTGTTCAATTTCTGCCTACATTCTGTCTAATATTATTGTAATATATATATTTATTATATGAATAAGAGGACCCTAAGACATAATGATCTTCAATTATATTTAATACGCCGTGACACATACCAACACTTCGTACATAAGTTCCATGCTATTCTTTGCTCGCATCATCACTATCTACATTGTTATTGTCGTTAAACATTTCGCAAATATCATCTTGATCATCATGGATATGTAGGGTTTGTTTGTCATCTCCTTCTTCAAATGTGACAGGATTGCTGACCTCAACATATCATCTTCTACAATATTAACGTCTGAGAAAATCAATCGCAGCCGATTTTAATGTAAATTGTAATATGTGTAAAAACACGATTTTTGCTTAAAAACGTTCTAAATAAATTAGAAATACAAAAAAAAAAAAAAATATTCGGACATCGTTGAGGCCTCGAGAAACCTCTCCAGAAATAAAATCTTTTTGGATTTTTGCTTTCAGATAAATCTACATCGAGTTACGAGGGACACCGCAAGGAGCTTATTTTC
>JAPYZR010009196.1:0-10682 GCA_030522945.1 Trichopria nigra | reverse complement strand
GCACTCCAAAAAATTATTTCCGGTGCCAACGGGCTCAGAAAAAATTCAGCTTTCTCGTGATATACCTCACTTCCGGTCGATCGTTTACACCCTGTATATGAAAATCATTAATACATTTCATCTTCATATATTATCAATTGATGTGAATTGGCATATCGAATTTATAAACGTATGGCACTTTGAGCGGGTGCGGCCGAAGGCCGAAATCGCGAAATGTGCTCAGCCAATGAGGCCCGAAGAGCCGAAGAGGGTCAATATTGCGAGCGAAGCGCGGCAGGGGTCCAGGGGGAGGAGCACCCGGTGGGGTTGTCAGCCGACAGACGCAGGGGTGAAGCCACTATTTTTTGTTGTAATTGCTTTCGGACAATACAACCTTTGTAACTCGCCGGATGATTTCCACTGCAATTGGCGCATTTGACTTTTTGACCGTAGTTTTTTCTTTTATTAAACAGTCACGAGTAAAGTGTCTACCTGGACACTTTACACAAATGGCCGTTTTGTAACAATAATTTTTATTATGTCCAAACTCTTGGCATCTCATGCACTGATGAATTTCTCTTTTCGTACGAAGAGATTATACAGGGTCATCAATAAGTATGGGACCCCCCCCCCCCGTATTTTCCCAGAAACGGTATTTTTTCAAAAGGTTAAGGTCACACCGTAAGTAATTTTCAACGAGTAATTTACCTTCAAGGTTATTTCAAGGTCAACTTTTTTTTTCAAATGTAAACCCTTATTTCTGATAACGCCAGTCGAAAGAGCCCAAAATTTTACGTTCAGGTATGCATCAAGATTACGTGACCCGGTGATCTTCAAGGTCATTCCAAAGGTCGTTTAACTCAAACAAAGCTGATTAGCGGAAACATGCGTTTTCGAGAGAAATGTTTCATACGAAAGCTTCAGAATTTTGGACAAGGACCTGAATGTGACATTGAACCCGACCGTCAAGGTTATTTCAAGGTCAACTTTACCACGGGAAACGTTCGTAAATTAAGTAAAGAAATTCCACATTATCTTAAACATAAATTAGGATAAGTGATGCCGACACTCCGATAAACGTCGAAAAATCGTATTTTCACGTATTTTTGGTGATCAATTCACTATATTTTCAATATCAATGTGTTAGAATACGTTCTAAAAATTTCCAAAATCAATATTCTTATTCGTCATAGTTTTCCACTTAAAATGAGCCTAAAAAATGAGTAAAAAATGATACTGTAGAGCTGAGTTAGCGTTATTTTTTTTAGACTTTTTTTCATAAAGGTCAATAATTTTGTTTAGCCCTTGTTCGCCGTCGGTTCGACGTGTAGGTCAATTCCAGGATCAAGGAAACGAAATAGCGGGGTATTAACGAGCTGTAGCCACTTATCCTTTAATATTTTATTAACTTCACAAAGCAGTTACAAAATCGGTAACGCACCATGGAAATATGGCGAAATACAGGAACGCGTATCAAGACTGCGAAATATAGCCGAGCGAGTCAATTTCTCGTACCGGGCGTACGTTCGTTCGTTGAGTCGAAAACCAGAACTAACTACCACACGAGCCGTCGAGAGCGCGTCGCTACGGAAAAACCCGATCGCCTCGTCGAGCGCACCGAAGAATCCCAACCAGCGCGGCAGATTCGCCGAGCGCGGCGAAAACCGACGTTGCATACCGCGACCCCATGAGCTCGCACTATAAAAACAAGTCGAAGTTAGTCGCGGGACGCATCGTTGTTGCCGATCTTGACCAATTTTTGTAATTGGTCGTGTGAGGTCGGAATACGCGGTTCGAATTGTTACCACCCGAACAAGGCCATTTAGTTGGTGGCAGATTCGGCATGTTCACGAGAACAAGCTGTCCTTCCTTAACATTTGCTTGTGGCCGCTGCCACTTAGAATGATATTGCAACGAGCGGAGGTAGTCACCCGACCAAACCTTCCAGAATTTCTCTAGCAGTTGACAGTACAACTGCCACCGCGTGAGGTAATTCTGCGATACTTCAAGGTACGATGAGCTAGGAACCGCAATCAACCACGTACCCGTCAAAAAATGACCGAGTGTTATGGCCTCATACTCTGATGGTCCATTGTCTTGTGCTAGCGGGCGTGAATTTAAGCACGCTTCGATTTCACCCAAGAGCGTAGTCAACTTTTCAAATATTGGAGTATGACTTAAGAGCACGCGCTTCAAATGATGTTTGACGCTGCGTACTCCATCCTCCCGCAGTCCTCCAAAAGGAGGAGCTGCAGGGGGAATGAAGTGCCAATTTATACCATCTTTAGCCAATAGGGCATGGAATTGCGTGCTCCGTATAGCTTCGTCAAGCGATCGAACGAGCTCGGTATGAGCACCGCAGAAAGTCGTGCCACGATCGCTATAGAAGTCGATTGGAAGCCCACGACGAGCCACATAGCATTTAAAAGCATCGATACATGATGATGATATGTAGTCTGAAACGACATCAAGGTGCACTGCCTTTACGGCGAAGCACACGAATATCACTATATACGCTTTGTATGATTTGTGGCCACGTCCACTTGCAGAATGTAATTGAATCGGTCCGGCATAATCTAAACAGCTAAATTGAAGTCGAACATCGAGCGTAGGCTGACGGATGTCCACGATCAGGATCCGACGGACGCTTCCACGAACGAATATAATTTGTAATCCGGATTAATTGGTTCCAATCCGAAATTCTAGGTGATAGTTGCGTGAACAGATAATTCACTTCGTGAGTGACTGCATGACTATGAATATGCTCTTCGAGTGGCGCATCTGGAGCTACGGTAGGGCGCAATTGAGGCCAAAATCGTGGGACTTTCATGAGCCAGTCTTGTCCATGCTTTCACAATCGCGATTCAACCAGCTCATGAGCAGACAAACCGCGTGACGCTAAATCAGCAGGATTGTCATGAGTAGGAACATGATGCCAGTGTGCGTGCGCAGCCGACGTCTGTATTTCAGATACTCGATTCGCTATAAAAGTCTTCCACTTGTTGGGCTGTTGAGACAGCCATGCCAGGACAATTCCGGTATGGAACAAAGCACTTTTAGAGTGCGCACAAGCAGAACCGCTGCGTTTAACTCCAATCGGGGTATACTTATTTGCTGAATTGGTGCAACTTTCATGTTGCTGTATAACAGCGAAGTTACTACTGTGTTACCAGCATAGGCGACGCGAGAATACAAAACGGCAGCGAATTGACATCGATCCAGTGCGGTAGGGTCAGTTTCGTCAAATGTTGCAGGCCATTTGTGATCTGAGTCCAAGGGTCGAGCACATCTTGGGGAAGAGGATCGCCCCAACCTTGTTTGACGAGCCAAAGCTGCTGCATAAGTATCTTAGCTGTGACAATGACAGGTGACGCCCAGCCGAGAGGGTCATATAAGCGATTTGTGACAACAAAGTGCGTTTCGTGAACGACGATATCTCATGCGACCTCAATTGAAATTGGAAACTATCGGTGGTAGGGTTCCAAAACACGCCTAAGATCTTGATGCCTTCGTCCGAGTGACGAGACGGATTCCATACAAGACCATGATTCTCAGGGCTGATATCTGCTATTAAGGCGGGATTATTACTGGCCCATTTTCGGAGCGTAAAATCTCCACCTCGTAGGAGATGTTCTACTTCCTCGCGCAATTTAGAAGCCCTTAACACATCGACAGCTCCGAAAAGACAATCGTCCATATATAGTCTCGTTTGAAAGCTTGATTGAGCAAGCCGGAACTTTTCTCCATCGTCAGCGATCAGTTGCCGAAGAGTGAGCATCGCGAGAAAGGGCGCGCTAGAAACACCGAACGTAACGGTAGTGAGGCGAAAATGAGCGATCGGCTGTTCGCGAGCGTATCGGCAGACTATTCATTGATAGTCTCGGTCGCGTTGTTCAATCCAGATCTGCCGGTACATCTGTGTAATGTCGGCGTTCAAAACAAATCGCGTTAAACGCCACTGGTTTAATACAAATGTGATATCAGCTTGTAATTTCGGACCGATTAACAGCTGATCATTGAATCATCTTGAATTGGACGACTTACTTGACGCACTGGAGTCACCCTAAGCGGAGTCGTTGAGATAGTCACCTTTCGTACCCAATGATGTGGCATGTAATAGCAATGCTCCGGTGACGGGGTCGGTTCGGCGATGCTCATGTGATTCTGGTTCTCATAGTCCTTAAGAAAGTCCGAATAGAGTTTATGATCGTCTGGTGAGCGAGTAAGTCGCCGTTCGAGAGACGTATAAGAACTCTTAGCTACTGTGAAAGAGTGACCGAAATATGGCTGACCATCGCGAAATGGTAAACGTACCACGTACCTCCCGGAAGGTAATCGCGAATGGGTAGTTGCGAAGTGTTCTTCGCATCGAGAATCTTCTTGAGAGAGAAACTGCGTTTTGTGGAGCTCTTCTGTCTCCCAGAATTTTGTCATGAGACTAAGTAGTTTTGCATGAGCATTGAACGTGTGCACCGTGATGTGTGATGACACCGGAGACTCAATACCACGCGTGTTACCCGAGAGCAGCCAGTTGAATATGGAATTCTGCGCTATTGGTTGTTCGGGTGTCCCTTTGATCAAACCGGGCTGAATGATCGAACCGTATAGATCGGCGCCGATGATCATGAGAATGGCCATAGAATAATCTCGTCTGCCAAATGTAAATTTTGTAAGTGCGGCCATTGACTGGTTGTACCATTAAATCGCGAAACATAGCTGGGTAAGTCTCCAGTACAATCGCTTGAGTCGCGACAGATGGGTATTTACTATGGACCGAAGTGATTGTAAGGGTAGCAGCGTGTAACGTGCCTCACCAGCGGATGAATGACCGACACCTGATACTTTTGCAGATCGTCAGTCGTCATAGCTTCGGACGATATCTGTACGGAACTCGGCCCAGGTCGTCCATTCACCCACATTGTTCCGATACTAGAGTAGTGGATCACCCCTGATCAATTCGGGCAGTCCTGCCAGTAACTGCGGTTCTGTGAGGCCATATGCTGCACGTAGTTCCTCTACGCGTTCCAGGAAACCCACGGGGTCCTTTCCCACGAAGTGGCATCCCCATCTGCGGTTCACATCTATGGCCGGAGGTATGGGGACAGCCATAATCGCTGTTGGCTCCTCGTCTTGCTGGACTGGATCGTCGCCCTCCTTCATCCCTTGAAGTCGTTGACGTAAATTCCGACGCAGCGTCAAAAGGTCACCGGTCACTTCACCAGCGGTACACTGTAGCACTGATTCTAAATCACGTTTATTGAGTTTATTAATCCACCCTGTTCCATCAGTCATACCCTAGTTCAGCTCCCTTTCGGCAGGACTCGCGCAGATTATCAACATTAAGTCCCTGTTCGGGCGCTATGCAACGGAGTTTCCTCCTGCTCCGGGAAAAGTTTACTCGGTAATGCAAGCAGTGAGGACAGGTAGCTGAGTTAGGGGTGATGACTGGTAATAAGAATACTCAAGTATGTCTAATATGATATTTCTTAGTCGTAGCGGTGTAATTGCACATAATGTCACTCGCGTATCGGGAAGGACGCATTACTATAAGCCTATACTTAGCCTAGCGGACGCGATTACACTATGCGGAGGACCGCCTCGGTGCAGCGGAGAATATGGTGACCGTATTCGGACGGGAAAGCGGGTTAGGAGACTACGGAGACCGTAGCCGGAGAGGTGTTGCTCTGGAGACCAGACCAACGAATCTCTGACTCTGCCGGGCCGTACACGGCAATTCATAGGCCTCGGATGCGACGGCAGCGTTCGCTAGAGCACCGGCAGCTCTAGGTAGAATGGCGGCGGTTAGCGGATTTCGGTAACGACACGCCGCGGTGTCGGCGGTCGGTATTACCTTCGGTCGGTATGCCGCGGTATCGGCAGACGGTACGGATTTCGGTCGGTATGCCGCGGTAACGGCAGCCGGTTACGGGCTCGAAACGAAAACCTCGTTTCAATGTAACAATAACAAACTAGTGGCACTTTCGCTCTGAAAACGGCGAATACCGAATAGATTATCGAAATGCGCATTTACTATTGCAACTTTGCACGAATATCGGGACTTGAGGACTTGCCAAGCATTTTGAAATGACGAATCACGCTGCAGGCTCCGGAGCCAATGATGATTTCAAATAATGAATCCGCTGCAAATCGTCGAGCGAATTATTAGTTATTACAAGAGACGTAAAATAATAATTAACCGAATTCCAATTTTCAAATGTACTGTTAAATTTAGGAATAACAATTTTTGGTAAAACCGTATTTCGTTGATGCTGCGCAGAAACATCCATCATGGTGTCTGACATCATTGGAGTGACCGTTGTTTGAGTCTGCAGACTGTTGATGACATCTTCAATATCTCCGATCATGTCGAAATATATCTGCTCTTGCGAGTTAAAGAGACCGCCCGTGAAGTATGGTAGCTCATAACATCTTCATATGAGCTAATCGAGCTCGTAATCGTCCGATGGTACGATTAGCTGGCTGTGTTGTACGTTCAACATTCTGAACTATGTCGTTATAGAGCTCCGATATTTGACCGATGTACGAAACGACGTCTATCGCGGCAGCCATATCTTTGACGCGCGAAGTCGGCGCAAGAGCGGAAAAATCCAGAGACGTATCCAAAAAGATGCTGCTAAAATCTATGGACCGCAGTCCGGCTTGTGAGTGCCCGACAATAGAACTCGATTGACGTCGAAGTTTGCGTCGTGTGTCGTAACAATCAATTATTAACTGGGACAGAGGCATTAGCCACCAAAGTGTCCCGTTAGACAATAATAATAGCTGATTTGCCTGACTGCTAAATGAGCCACTACGAGAATAGCGTCGCGTCGGGTAGCCGAATGGCGAAATGTCGTACGTACGTATTCACGTAGCGCGATGTCGGACGGAGTGAGATGAAGATACTTCACGAAGTACCGACTATTGTAACGCGCGACCGATGCTCGTACTCTCGAATCGAAGTGCGAGAGAGAGTGAAAGAAAGCGAGCGAAACCACATTCGTCTTGTTGACGTCAGCGAGCTCGATTCTGATTGGAGGATTTCCGACCACGTTGATGCGGAAGTGCCGAAAACGGAATGCGCAAATTATCCTTTTTGAGAACCTGCTGGTTGTCGAGCTTGAAAGCTGTAAAAAATTTAACGTTTTCGACGATACGAACTGTTCAATCGCCTTATTAAGTACACTGGGCACTTCTGAAATGTATATGACACTTTTTTAGTTTCCTGTTCATCTTCTTCTTCATCATCGATTGTTAAATGTAGTTTGAAAATCATTTTCTTTTTATCTGCTGCAGTGATGTCCATATCGTAGAAAGCCATCGCAATATTTTCTGGATTAAATACCACAAATGATTAAGGATCTTACGTAGAGCTGCCTCCGATATTTCTTTAATTATTATTTTAAATTCGTGACAATCTTTAAATAAATTTAAATAATTGTTCGGTGACTTTTCTTAGTATCTATTATAAATTTTCACAATGAAAATACAAATTTGTCGTAAAGCCGAAACATCTTGTTTACTTAAACGTAATTCATTACGGAATAAATAAACTTTCAAAGAATATATGACCTTCGACATCCATGGAGTATGGTACGAAGCTCCAGGATGTTTAATATTATGGGTTTTACGAGGTTCAATGCCGATAAACATTACTGCATAAATAAAGAAGCTCATTATAATCGTCTCTCTCCAACTTCAAGGTTAATTTGTATTTAATATTTAACTCAAACCTTTTAAATCATCATTTTGTAAAATTGCCATGACACGAGAGTCGAAAGACCAGATTCAAATTTCGTTTTATTAATATTAGGCCACTCTTTTCGAAGATGATCAACATGGGAACTGCTGGTCCGGTCGTTCCTGGAATCAGTGTTTCAAATACAGAACGTAATATCACTTCTAAAATATGATGCCGACAAGGAAACTACAAAACTTCTCTTTGTAACAAATTCTCTAATAAAACAGCGGCTCCTTACGATTTGTTGTATCGCAACAAAGTCCAATAATATAATCGGAGACTCACCATTCTTGAAGTGCATCATATATAGCGCTTGTGCTTGTGCTTTTCCTGTTCCATTCTCAAATTTTTAAACACACACTGATTTTGAGGTTCCGCTATAAGATAATACAATTGGCAGTAAAACAATTGTTTCATCACCTGTGATATCCAAAAGCTCTTTCCATCAAAATGCAATACTGCATTTGATAAATCTTGTGTACTGAATTCTTCTTTAATTCCATTGAATTTCTGTTTTCGAATATTTTGCCGTTTAGTCTGGATAGTGGTCTTCGAAATTTGATAATCTACAATATTTAAATCGACTTTATCAAGAAAAGCGGACAGCAAAAATACAGCATTTCTGTTTGAAATTATACTTTTATCTAAAGGTGAGACAACTTTGGGACTGCAAATATCCTTGGTTCCTCGCTTATGTTTTTTTGCTTATGGAGAGTGGTCTCTGTCAGAGAAGCTTTCCGGCTTAAGCTCATATTGGCTGCCAGAAACAGTGATTTGCGAACATTCAACTATTTGAGATTGAATACATGATGAGACGCTATTTTTCAGTTGTTTCATTTCTGTAAAAGAAATTAAATATAAATACAATTGTTAAAATTTTAAATTAAGTATTAAGATTATATTAATGTTTTTATAATAATATTTTCCAATTAATAATGTTGAGCATAATTATTTGTTAAAATTAACGATTTGAAAGAATTTTACATGTACAATCGAACTACAATAAGTTAAATGAACAAATTTAGATGCATCGTAAAGTTCCTAAGGAATTATAATCAAACCAATAAATGTACCTAGAAAAAGTATAATGTTGAGTCATAGAAAAATGACTTGGTCGTTCGCAGCGATTCTTGTACTAATTGTATGGAGGTGATAATATCTATTGATTATAAAACATTCTGATTAAATAATATAAAAATAACAATTTAGATGCCTTATAAAATATCTAAAGAATTATGACCATCTAATAAATATGTCCAGAAAAGGTATAATAATGTTTCATAGAAAAATAACTGGGTCGTTCTCAGCAATTCTTATTGTATTGTTCGGAGGTGAACATGAATGCGTATCTGAACTACAATTTATAAGCATTTAAAAATATAAATTATTGACCAATTAAAAAAAAAAAAAACTTCTAATTTTATTATGTATTCTCTTCAAGATCAAATTTTGACTGAATGTACATTTCTGTATAAAAGTGAACTTACCTTGAATATTATTTTGTAATTCTAATATGCTTCCAATACGCCCCGCTTGACGTTGATGCAGCAAAAATTCTTTTCTCAAATTATCCATTTTCTTCAAAGCATCGGCATGATAATGTCAAAAAGATCATTTATTTCTCTTTGATACTGTTACGTTCCCGTAACTCCACGTGCATGCTTTCGTAAACCGGTGGTATTACGTAAAAGGCCGAAAAGAAAACCTCAGGAAAATCCCTAATCTCATATACCGTAGAACGATATCGCGAGTAAATACCGTTTGTCTCCTATACCACGTGTGTACCCGCTTTCACCCACACAAAAAATGGTGATGCCTAAATTCTTAGAAGCGAGACTCCAGGTAGCGTAATTTTCCTACGATCCAGAACGTTCCAGAACCTTCCAGAAAAATCTAGTCCAAGACCAAAAAGAAGGGGGACGCAGGTATAAAAAGACGCAGCACGAAGGGCTCGCTCTCTTGTCTCTTTTTCTCTTTTGGCGCTCGCGCTCCTGCGCTCTGGTGCGCTCTTAGTCTCGCGCATATACGCGCTTGTACTCTCGAGCTCCGGCGCTCTCGTGCGTTTTTAGTCTGGCTCTCACTCGCGCTCGTTTTTTCTAGAAGTGCACGTCACTCCAGTTTTTCCCGCTCGCCGCGTATCATCTGCTCGACAAACGCCCCGCCGCCCGGTATTTCACGTTTTCCTTGAGCCACCGTAGGGACTTCAGGCGTCCAATGCCCACGTGTTACCAGCAGCCGCGGGTTCAGCCACTAAGCAGCCGCCACCTTACCGTGCCCCACGTGTCGCGTGCAGCGACAGGTTCAGCCACTAAGCAGCCGCCACATTACCGTGACCCACGTGCCGCCAGCAGCCGCGGGTTCAGCCACTCGCAGCCGCCACATCACCGGTCCCGGCCACTTAGCCAAATCCCACAGCATTTCAACGAGTGAGTATCCGTGAAATTATTATTCCTATCTCTTTCTTTCTTTCTTTCTTTCTTTCTTTTATCTCATTCTTTATCCTTTTTTTCTGATTCTTTCTTGATTCCCCCTCGGCCTATACTTATTACTTGGGCGAGGAATAATCCTTTCCTTTTCTGATCCTTCCTGGTTCCCCCTCGGCCTATACTCATTACTTGGGCGAGGAATAATCCCTTCGTTTCCTAATTACATCTCTCTCCCCTCGCACGTGGCACGGCCAAAACATTTGCTCCCACCGCATTCTCTCCCTTTCGTTCCTTAACTCTACTCTCTCCCTTTCATTCTACCCTCTTCCCTACTCTTCTCTCTGCTCACTACTCTTCACTCTCTCTCTCTCTCTCGCGCTTCTCTCCCTCTCCCGCTTCTCTCCCACTCTCGACTCTCATTCTCACTTCTCTCCTTGCTCTCTCTTCGGCTGGTGAGTACGCTACACGCATTTTACAGAGCTCCGTAATTTATTAGAAAAAATCACTTAAATTCTTTTCGTGGGAGTTACATTTTT
>JAPYZR010009188.1:0-13924 GCA_030522945.1 Trichopria nigra | reverse complement strand
TCGAATAGATTTCCACCAAAAAATTCCTAAAATTGAAGAAACGGAAAAATTTTTGTTGGTAAATTCAATACTTCGCCGCCTTGCGTCAGGCGAAGTAATTCGATCCGCCATATTCTGGGAAACCCTGTTTATCCTCTTTTAGGGAAAACACTCAGATTGTTCTGTTTCTAAAACATGATTTTAAAACATGGATTGATTTCCAATAATAGTTAATAATGCAATAAGTTATCTGTTCTTTCTATTCAACTATGATGCAGATTTTTAACGCAAGCCCGACATGCCGTCGCCTAGGTACTTCTTCATTATAGCTTATGCAATTTTTCGACTAGTGTATTTAATTAGATTTTTTCCATAGGTCTTCCCTAAGCTCAGAACACCGAAGTAGATGTTTCTCTTAAGGTGTTAATAAAACACTTCCCTTTACGTGACGACCTTAATAGCGAACCACGAAGATTTCTGCTTAAGGAATTTCATCAGCCACCTCGAGGGTGTGCAGTGTTCGCGAAACGAGGGGTTCGGTTCTTTGTTTTTTCTCCTTCCCACGCTGCCGAGCCGCGCATATAATCGCTGTTACAGCAGCACTACCAGGCGTACCGTCGTTTTGTTGTTGCACCATAGTAATTAATGGAATACAGTATAAAATTGCAGTGCTGCCTGTAAACGATCCATGTTATTTTCATTTTTATCGGTTATAATCACACATTACCTTAAACTATCATAGTTTGATCTAGATACTGATTAAACTTCACGAGCCACACACGATTATAGCATTTAATGTCTGACATTTGATGTGCACCTTATTTCAATTTTTGGAACCGACAAGGTGGACAATGTTTTATAAAATGTTCTTTTAGACCATAACCTATATCATAGATCCTCGGAAAAGCATTACCAGGTCTGGCAGAAATCCCAAAGCTTGAGAGCCATCTTCAACCTCGGACCTTCTCATCGTTTACTTCAGAGAAACGCCATTACATGAATTAGCTCTTCTTTTTTTCTTTTTGCACCTTCACCCGACCGTACCTACCTCATCGTCGGTTCTTATCGTCGGAGGTTCGCGTCAATGTGACTAGGTAGTCGGTCTCGGCTACGAGGATTTAATTCGCGGACCGCGAGTCAACTGGAACTTTATACGGTGACGAAACTTTCGAAATGTAATTCTCCAGCAAAGCCCAAAAGAGAATTCCAAATGATAAACCGGGAGCTGACTTCTTACAAAACTCATCCGGCGAATAAATACTCGAGAAAAAGATTGCCAACGATGCTGCCCTCTAAATCAGTATAAACGTCCATCCTGTACAGCCGATGCGTCGTGGTAAGTCCTCGTATGCATATTTAGAGAAATAGTATCTTTTTCCGTTTGGAAACTTTTGCTATAATCTTAGTTTTGTTTATTCGGAAAGACAATCTGTAGACCCGATTACAACGTTACAGTTTGAAATCGAAGATTGTTGCATCAAAGAAATACGTATAAATAGTTTCATTGACCGATGACGATTTTCTAGCAATTAGAGGTTGAGATATATAACAAGGGTGTGAACATTTCACCTTTAGTGATTTTTAACCATGATTCGAAGCTTCAGGATATTGACGTTTTAATCCAAGAAGATTTTCAGAACGGCAACGACATCAATTTCCACTCAGATTATCGTTCTTAGACTACTCGAAACGAGCCGTAAGACATCCATCACTATGCCAATCTCTCTTCCGGATCCCGGCATTTCCGTTCGAATGTATTCGTCCGCGGGCGGAAAATGTGCGCGCCGTAAGTTTAAAGTTAGCTCTCCTGCGAAGTTTGCGAAATGCAGATACCTGGGTTATTCGAGGTCGGTAAGTGAAATAGACCGGAACAGGTTGGTAGCCCGAAAACCCACACCTCCCACGCCTCCACTTCAATCATGCTGTGGAAGTTAGGCGGAGCCCTGGAGAATTCCCTTAACTGCCGTGGAATTGCGTCGTCTTGGTAATCTCCATGGCCACCAGCGGTCGCGTACTCTGAGAAGAGACATATTGACTTCGTTACGTCTTTCGATCCTTCTTTGAGCTGGATGGTTAAAAGTAGTGTTGTCATCCTGCAGGTATCTATTATACATATCGGTATACGCACCAATTATCGATACTCGATATACCGGACTTGTGTAAAGAGGTAGCTGGGGGGTCTATTGTTTAAAGTCTAGAAAACAACATTGTTTCAACGAAAAGTACCCACAAAGAAATTTGTTGTATAATTACATAAATATGATGTTACCGACGTCCATATAGTGTATGATTTAGATTAATGTTATTATGAAGTGAGAATTTTTTGTATCTCGCTTATGCGTCATACTGTCAGTTAACCGTTGATGATCCTAAACTGCTGTTACCACTTTATCCATTACCAGCATTAATTTGCACTTTAATGTCTAACATTCTATTATAATTAATTGTTAGCTAATGCCAATGTAATTGTTAGCTAATGAATGCTTCGAAAATTGACGCGTAATTCTCTATACATTAATGTTTTAGATTACACCCTAAAGTTATAGCTCTATACCATAAAAATGCAGAATTTCGAAAAACGATTGTTATTTTTCGTCGCGAATCAAACCGAATAATGCCTCTCTGCCACGTGAAAACTAGATAATTTTTGACTACCGGTCGCTGTTCGAACTTTTATTTAAACTACGAGTGGCGTCTTTGATCCCGTCGTTTTTACAAGAGCGACGATCCTTTCACCCCCTCTAAAACCGACCATCAGCGGCATCGATTAATGGTCGAAACGTCAATTACTGCCGCGTTCACCACTGAAAAAGCTCCAAATAGTCACGTAGACCCCCCTGGTTCGATGCGAACAAGATGCGTCATGCTTCAGCGACTAATTATGACCACCGTTCCAGATAGGATCGGCACTTTTGACGAACGAGCGACGAGTGCATGGAGGATTCGTATGTTCGTCACTGCGAATTCGGTACTGGTACAGCGTTAGCCCGTTTCCATCGAATTAATCATTGTCAACCGCGACTCGTTTCCTGTCCCCGCCCCCAGGCACTAAATCCGACACAGCCGCTATTCAACGACACTCGGTATAAGCGGGCCCCGGCACTTCGAACGCAGCCTTTAATCGCCGTAGAGGTTACACCGCTGGTTACTGGGCTAAAAAAAATATATATCAGCAACGGCCGATAAGGTATAGCGCAGCGCCAGCTGAATAAATTCGCATGCACATACACCGTTATAAGTCTCGCCGGGTTGATGTAAGTTTCTCAAAAATGAAAAATTCGCCGACCGGTTCGGTATCGCGACAAAAGGAAGGAAGAGAAAATATTACAACGGATTTTGCTTGTTTCGCGTCGAGATCCTCGTATCTCTGTTGTACCGGAGCGCACTTTGGTGCTCCCTCGCAAAAGTTTATCGCTGACATACGGGTAAAATTTATATATTCGCGCCTAACCGATTCCTTCCTTCTTTTTTCCCCGGCATTGCCTGCAATAACCTTTTTGTGTATCTCCGAAAATGCGCCCGCAAAGGGCTGAGTTATTTATGACGCGGTATACTAACGGCCGCGGGGATCTATATGGAAAATGGGAGAACATGTATAATCGAGAAAGAATATATAGGATTGAAGCATTTATTAACTTACTTTGCGCGCACGTATACCTAAAGAACTGTTTATATTTGTCTTTATTAATAAGATGCACTATTACAGTTTAAAGGGTCTTAAAAAGATAAATTTTTATGTTTTCTTTGTTCTTTTAGCCCTTACATTTACATATAATCCAGGGGCCTTCTTCTTTAGCACTCCGCTTTCAACAAACTTTGCGTAATAACTGTTTGGCCAGAATTTTGTATTGACCAGTATAGTTACATTTATAATAAAGCTATTTTTCTGTATTTTTTTTTCGACATTTTTCGACTACACTAACATTTGGAAACGTGATTTGAACAACTAAATCACATTTTTCATACATTCTCTGTTCATGGCTATGACAATTATTATTTTTACTAGAAAGATCATCAAAAAACTTTTTATTTTTCTAACACATTTTATTCTACATAAAAATATTTGTAAACACTCGCTCCCTCCCAAATTAACAAAATAATAAGTATACTCTAAAATTTTGACATATCGAGCTTTTCGTGGTTTCACTGGTCAAAAGCATGTTATTTACAAGTCTCTTCAATAACATATAAGTGAAATTAAAACTAAAAATTTTTTCAAAAAAAGTGGCCCGCTTGGCGTGGGATGTTCCATATAACTTTTAATAATACTTTCTTAAAGAATACAAAAAAAAAAGTTGTTCTCGATTTTCATTTCATCTTGCAATATGTACACCCTTTGAATAACTTCCATATCAACGCGTCACAATTCGTACCTAATTATATATTCGTCTATTTAATTGAGAAATTTGGTGCGGATTGGTTATCTGATGTTGTTTCGAAAGAAACGATATTTATTACTTTTAATTTTTTTATAGCATATATATTGAAATTATAAATGAAATATAATATATTCTATATCTATATATAATTTCAAACATAACTTTGATCTTGACCTTGTACTCATTTGGACTTTAGAAGTAATAATTCACGATCGTACCTCATGTTTACTCAACTGCATTAAAGCGAGGACTCAATACTACCTTTATAATAATCTGAAGACTATAACATAAATGGGATTTTTTTGATTTTGACGAAACTTATTGGTATTGGGGAATTTTGAAGTCGGTGATGGCGAGTCTTGAGTCAAAATTTGTATACTCAAAATGGCGGAATCAATATGCAGAATAAAAATGTTTAAAATTCATTTGATTCGAAAGAAACTCTGACATGAAGACTGTGATCCATATTCAAAATTCCTTTTACAGAAAATTGGAATAAAGTGAAATGAGCGAAGTCACAAATATATTCCCCGGGTAACAAATAAAATTTAAGGATCAAAAAATTTAAAACTGATATTTAACAAAATGGTATACAGAAATAGTAGACAGTATCAAACACAACCCCAAAAACTCATGAGCAACGAGTTGCAAATAAATTTGATGAAAAACTGCATCATTTTTGCAGAGAATCAAATAACATATTACTTGTACTGAACTTTCGGAGTATTGAATTTTGTTTTGCAATAGTTCCAGTTTGAAGCGCAGTATGTAAACAAATGAAGAACACAAAATATTATTTGGCATAAACTTGCGTTTGTTATTATTATTGTCTATTTATTTTTAATATTTAAAACTTTATTTATGGCCGTTATACAGTTCTTATATCTTATATATATTAAGTTAGACATAAATGTCAAACTTTTCTTTCAAGACCAACGTTTCGACCTTTAAAAAACTTTTAGACCATCAGAATACAATATAATTTGATTCATACATGATGCCCCTGATGAGGACCTACAAAAGGTCGAAACGTTGGGCTTGAAAGAAGAGTTTGACATTTATGTCTAACTTAATATATATATAAGATCAATTTAATGAACTGTAACGGCCATAAATAAAGTTTTAAATAAATAAGAAGAAACTTATTAATCAGTTTACGAACATTTTTACTGCATACGCTTTTAAACCAATAATTTTAGGCATCAACTAGCTCGTATCTAGTAAAATTGTACAGAATTTCTATACGAGGGTTACGGTGGTAAATGGTATTATTACAGGAGCAATAAACATAATATATGTGATCTTATATCAGGGAAATATTTCTTGGAATCAACAAAGGAGAACTTTAGCCATTAGGCCTATCACAGGGTTGCAGCTTATCAGCGCTTATTCGTCTTGCGACCACTCGGCGCTTTCACATATATATATGCATATGTATACCATGCGTAACCGACAAGAGTAATTCGTTAATACAGCGTATTGTTACTGAAAATTTCAGGACGTCTGTCGACCGGCTGTGTTCGAATAATGCAATTATGCTCTCCGCTATGTAGTGCGAGGCACAGTCGGATCAAAGCATTTGCCAGGCCTGCTATATTCACCTGACAATTGCACCAATTCTACGGTGCAGAGGCGGGGAATCCACTTGGGCTTCTCGGTATTTTCCTCGTTATATCGACGACTGAGCTTGCGGTAATGTAGTTTCGAATCGCGCGTGAACAGAGCCGGATTAAGCTCTGCAAAATTGGAGATGTACTGTTGTAACGCCGTTATGTCCAGATAGAACGCGATATTGAAGCGCAAAGGCCGGCAAAAAGGCTTCCAAGTCGGCATTTACGAACTTTCGTAAACGAGTTATTTGTTCGTAGTCGAATTTATTATATATATACGTTCATTATCGTATTTATTTCACGTTAATAAAGGTAACAACAAATAATCACAAAAAATCATTTTTCACAAGCTTTAATAAAAAAAAAAACAATATCGTAATTTTATATCTTTGTCGAATGAATTTAACACTTCGCTGCTACGTTTTCGTCTTATTTTTATCCAATTTTATTACAGCCGCGCCGTTCTTTCTTGTCATTCAAAACCCTTTGTTCTACCCCTTTGCCTAACACCTTATACTTGAAGCTTCAGTTTCGACGTCCTCTGATTTGCAAGGCTACACCCTGATACTTTCTTTGTATACCCTGAATAACTCCAGTCTCATTGTTCTATTTTGCAGAGACTTTTAAATCTAACGACGGAACCTTTTCACGACATTTTCGACGCGAGGTTGCGAGAAATGCACGAAAATTTATGAAGGTAATCGAAAATAGCAGAAATTACATTAGTATCAGCTCTTTTCATTTTATTTTTATATATGTTGATTGATTTTCATTTTGAGGTGCATTAATAATATTTAGCCTTATAGAATAGTTTTGAAAGGGTTGCAAATGGAAACTCAGTATCGGATTTTAAAGAGAGTCCTCCTTTATCGCTGAGTAATCGATGAATGGTTTTAATTTCAAAAGATTGATATTTTCGATATCGATGTGAGAACAGGAATATACACGTATACATATATATATATATATATATATATATATACATATATATATCGGGATGTATCATTTACGTTCAAAATGCTGAATTATTTTATAGGCAGTATGTGTAGTAAATGTCAAGCAATACCAAACATGTGACTATTCATATTTCAAAATCACTACTTTAAAATTTATATCCCTCGGACTGGATCCGCCTTTTTAAATTTTGAAAACCTGACCTCCAATTTTTATTCACTGATTCAGAAATGTTCTTTTCATATTTCCAATTCCTTCATGTAAGTTTAATATGCTATATTTTGTGATTCATTTTCAATAATTTTAACATCACTGAAAGTTGTTAAAATTCTGACCATATTTTTAAAAAAAAGAAAAAAAAAAAAAAAAAAAAAAAAAAAAAAAAAAAAAAAAAAAAAAAAAAAAAAAAAAAAAAAAAAAAAAAAAAAAAAAAAAAAAAAACATTGAAAAGTGTCGATAACATAAAGTATTATCTACGATATGAAATGGACACAGACTTCCAAGACTCAGACAGTGTACCGCAACCATTAATACCTGTCCGAGTATACGGTTTGCTGGATAGTATATATATTTGCCAGTAATATCGCCATATTCGAAGGGGTATGGGGGAGAACATATGGACTTCACGAATCAACTGTAGATATTCTACGTAACTTCCGCTCCGGAATTGCCGGATGCTGAAATAACTGAAGCGTGACCACGCGATTCCTGAAGGGAGCGCCGCGACGTGAGTTCCAGCCTGGGACCCCGTATGTAGGGTATATATGCTCGATCGCGAAAAAGAATTCCGGAACGCTAAAGTTTCGAGTCAATGAACTCGGATTCGCGATGCGTCACCCAATACCCGGCGAAAAGAGACGAATATATATATATAGAATAAAAAAGAGACAAATGAAAGGAACGGGCGAAGACGTGCGTGATAAATTGACATGACAACCAATCTTGCCTTAGCTTCAAACAAAATGATGACGCGAGTGCTGTATATGCCGAGATTGTCTTGGTACATTCAGATCGTGCATATAGAGTGCACATTTCGAATCATCGAGAACACTATGCCTGGAAAATGCCGCATGTACATCGGGAAAAAGTAAGAATGGAATGCTATTGGGGTAATGTTATACCAGGTATACCTATATATATATACGTGGTTTTCTACGTGGAAAGAAAAGAATAGCAGAAAGTGCCTTTGAGAGTATACAGGAAACATCGAAAACTATACATCAATGCGAACGAATAGTATACGAGCCACCATTTTTAATACAATGATTTCAACCAATTTGGTAATCCGTCAAATTACCATTAAAGTATATATCTGCTTATGATTCCTTGAAACCTACGGACTTGTAGTGTATGACCTCTGACTTTTACCCTGGTAGAAAGTGCGCCTATATTTATTCCAAAGTTTTTGGCTAATTTACTTACATTCACTGTCTGGTTTTTGGACAGTAAAACTAGCCAGTTTCCTATTGTAAATGTAGAACATTTTCCTTGATATTAATTAGATAAATCTTGTCCAATTTGCACCCAACATTTTTAGGCAAATCTGGAACGATTTATCTCAGCATTTTGTGTTCAATTTCTGCCAATATTCTGCCCAATATTATTGTAATATTTTTCTATAAGTTTATTATGAATAAGGTTTTCTGCACCGTAGGTGTAATGATCATCAATGACATTTAATACGTCATGACACATACCAACATTTTGTGTATAAGTTTCATCATATTCTTTGCTCGTATTATCACTATCTTCATTATTGTTATTGTCGTTACATCTTTCGCAAATGTCATTTTTATCAGCATGTTGGTTTGTTCATCATCTTCTTCTTCAAACGTGATAGGATTGCTCCTCTTTTGCATCACTATAGATTTAATAATTCTAAAAAAGTATATAATAAAAAAAACCAACATTGAAAAATATCGATAACAAATTATTATCTACGATATGAAATGGACACAGACTTCCAAGACTCTCTTGGAACGTCTAGCCAATACAGCCATATATCTATTTAATACATCCAAACATTTTTTTCCGTGTAGAATTGGACATACACACTTTAGCCATATACATTTCATCACTAGTGAAGATCAAAATATAGTCCGGTTAAACACCTAATTACGGACTGTACAAATCTTTCTGATCTAAGAAGCAAACACCGCATATCAGAAGACATCGCAAAATGTCTCCACGACAAAAATATTTGTAAGAACTTTATGAATTTCTTAAAAGACATACGTCATTTCCACCTTATATATAGTTTACCGATAAACATTTATGTAACGGGACAACATTATTGTAATTAATATAACTATTGTAATCATCGAAACTTTTGAAATACAAACAAATAAATAAATATAGGGAAAGCTTAAATAAAGAGAATAGAACAGATTGTCAACAAAATTTTTTTGTTGAATTTAAAAATTCTCTTAGAAAGCGGAATACAATGTATGTATATATGTTATATCTTATACCGGTATCCAACAACTTATAAGTGATCCTAGTTGGTCGAATTTTCACGAAGAATGATAAGATAAACAAGGGTCTGAAGTTAGCATTCGATATTGTCGTTGAATGCAAAAGCGCCACTCCAACACAGACATCGCTACGAACAAGACCAGGGAGGAGTAACACTTTGGTATTTAACAGAAGCATTCCACCAGCAGTCGTCCAAAAGTGCCATGTCGGTGAATGTCGAGAGAATACAATGCATTTCTGAAAACATAAAACAATAAAATGTACTACAGTGCAAATAGCGGTACACATTGTGCAAACATGAAGATTAAAAACAAAAATTTCCCTTATTACAATTTAGGGACCTTTGTATATTCAAATCGCAACGATTGAATTTTCATATATATTTAATTATTTTCTGTGTTTGCGTGGCGAATATCATATGCACAAATATATCGACTTTACCAGACTATAGTTCATTACAATGTTTTGAAAACTTATATTCATTTTAAAACACATGGATTTAAACGTTTCTATACAATTAACACACGATTTTTCATTTTCATAATCAATTACACTCAAGACATTCTGTAAGTTGGTAAATATTTAACACGTTCCAAAGGGTTATTAAAAGATTAAAAGAACCATCATTCAAACAATATGTTCTTATAAATCCTACAGCATGTCCCAGGTAGAAATTAATCGTGGCATTCCGTTTTATTGTAAAGGCCCTATATCGGAAAACCATTATAAAATCTGTTCAAGATCTGTCCAGATTTTATGTAGAAAATCTAGAAATTTGACAGTGAAAATTGCTATAAATTCTAGGTAAGATAAAATATGAATTCTGTCTCGTTTCTATATCAGTTTTGCCTAGAAAATACTAGATATGATTATTTTTATAGCAAATTTTTTTACGTTAGAATGAAATAGCTTTTCCTAGATATGAAAAGACAGATTCTGTTTAGATCATGGACATAGATTGTTATCATAGCCCCATATACATTAAGCGTTTACCTGCGGATATTGGGGCTACATAGTTTTCCAGTGTAGAACCAGTAATTATTCTTGGTAATCTAGACAGAATCGATACAGCGCCACCCTGGTAGAAATTGCAAGCATTTATTAGACATTTTTTGTCTAACATTCTTATGTAATATCTAAGAAATGGACATTAAAATTCGATAATTTATGGACAAAAATGTGAGAATTTTTAAATTAACTGTTAGACCGTTTTTTTAGATAATATTTACGTAAAAATTAGACATTTTTTGTCTAACATTCTTATATAATGCCTAAGAAATGGACATTAAAAGTCAACAATTTTTGGACAAAAATCTAAAAAAGAAAAAAAAACTCATTCAGTTCAATTTCTATATTGCCTATATTTTTTAATTATATATATTAATCAATTTTTTTTTTAGCATATACCATGATATTAATGCGCGTTTTTATTAGACAATTATTGGCTAGAATGTTTGTGTACAATTTAAGTCTAATTTTATTATCCAATATTTAGATAACATTTTTTAGACATATTAAAATAGTTTTATTGGATATTTAATGGATTTAATAATTGTGCCTAATTAATGTACATTTTTACTGTCCAATAATTAGACAATTTTGTGAGAATTTTCATTTCAGATTTGTTTTGGCTAGTGTTAGATAATTTATGTCTATTTTATGCACATTTTTATTATACCCATTTCTTATCGAACATATTTGCCTAATTGTTAGTTTTAATCTAACAAAACTGTTTTGATTTTCTACCAGGGCACGATTAATTTCTGATAGGGGTATATTATTTTTATACATTTTAGAAAATAAATGTCTAAAGAGAAAAGTATAAATATATGTCTTCTTTAAACATTCAAAGATCGTAAAAACCAATAAAAAACATACATTTTATTAATACAACGGAATTATTCCATTTGAAAATGTAAGCTATAAAAGAATCATATCGCAAAGAAAATAACGATCAATAAAACGAAACGATATAGCCGTTGCTTTGGTGGAAAGAACTTCGGAATCGCACTCGGCGGCATCTGGGTAATTAAAGTTAAAGTATGGCTCGAGCCGTTATCTTAGTATAGGTATAGGTATAGAGGAGTAAAGTCGAAGCTAGCCATTGGATCCACGACAGGTCGTTGTCATTCTTGTTTTTTCTCGTTAAAAACATCAAATGTCAATTTTCAAATATCAAGCGCTATTTCAACTAACGAAAAATATTGACGAAAAACTACGTCAACATTGGACAAGATTGCACTCGTCGCTCGGAGCATGGACTTTTTATTTATGTTTTTATAACTGGTTTTATAGAAACATAATACATATTTTCGATTATTGGCATAAAGTTTTATTTATTCGAATTCAATACTTTTCTAATTCGTCAAATATATCGGTAAGTTTTTTCTTTTTCTTTCCTTTCGTCCATTACACGTTATCATTTTATTGTAGACTCATGGGCAATTTTTTATTGATGTACGTCGTTTGCTTTCAAATATTATAAATTTTCGACTATATGTTTCTGACTTTTCATATGTAAATAAAGTAAATAGTGATATTGAAAAACTTTTTATATGCGCTAGATGGCAGGAAAAGTGAGCTCATATCCACTATAGCTACGCGAAGTATTTTATTACCAGCGGAATGTTTCAGTTATAATATAACTGTATTTTGAAGAAGAAACTTTATATGTGGTTAAATTTACAACGAACTTCAATTACGAAAACGAAATATTTTCTAGCTGATATTTCATTACGTCTCATACATTTTGAACAAATACTATTTTTCTATAGAAATGGACCAATGTGTGCAATAAGGTAATCCGGTAATAAGTTGTTGACAAATATAAACACTGGGGAATCAAGAGTAGATTCGTTTTGTCAAGAATATGCCACCCATTATCGATCCAGTGACCTCCCAGTAAACGAAAAAGGATTGAATGTTCAAAATTTGGATTAAGAAGGATTCAGAATGATTAAGATGGATTCATTTTACATACCTATGAATACTTCCCAATCCTTTTTAATCCAAATTTGGACCTCCTAATCCTTTTTCGTTTACTGGGCTACGAATGGCACTATAGATCGACATCGACCCGACTTCCTATTCATATAGGCAATTCAGAGATGATTTCCTAACCATATACCCGTTTATTCTACGCATCTTTTAATTTTTCCCACTCGAATGCGAATTTAAGGCATGCACTTATGCTACTGTTAATTTATACATATATATGAAATAAACAATTTTTATTTGTTCGTAAAAATTGTTGCATTCTTACGGTTTTATACGTTTTACGTATACGCTCCGAATTTTGGAGATTAGATTATGTGGCTAGCTTCAACGACATTGGACGGAAGCGATGTGGAAGTAATTATAGGATAGCGAATAAATTTGCTTACTTTTGAAGATAAACTTACATAAGTTACATTATTTTCTTTTTATAACTTAAGGTCTCCTAGAAAAGATCGACGAATTCGTATTAAATATAGATTAATTGTAATTAATATAATATAACGAAATCCGTAGAAATTGATGGTTTTTTCGTTGGCATTCATCATTCAACTGGGTACCTTCCAGTACGACTTCATAATTTAGTTTTAGTAGAGTCGAGTTATGTGAATTCACCTGGGATCAGCCCAGGTGAAATCATATAAGTTAAGATCTTTTAATTCGATTGCAGAAAAAATACTCTTTCTATAGAAAACTTCAATCTAAACTTATATATATATGTATAAGTGAACATATATTGTATGTGCTTACATATATGTTGATGCAGTGTATTGATGTGTCAATGCATCATATCTCTCAGGATTTACGTTGTAAACGTATAATTAATGAACGGTTGTTCGTTCGTTTGTTTTATTAATTTCTGAAAATGGCAAATAGGGTCAACTTATAATTTATTGAAATATAAGCAATAATTATACAGAATTGTAACAACGCCTGTCAAAATCTGGGTAAATTGAATTCTCATTAAACTTCAAGCCATTCTCGTTAAATTTAATTCACGTTTAATTTTAAGCCATTAAAAATAAACAAACTAAATATGCAAATATATATATATTATACGGTAACTTATAATTATCACAATTCTACGCTTCCTTTCGGCTAATTATATATGTTCCATTTCGAATAGCGATCGAAGCACAATTTTTATTAACATATCACGGAATTTCGTCTCACTACATAATCGTTGAATTATTTACAATGATGGTTGATGGGTTATGTTATCCTGGATTACCAGGTTGCTTGTTTCACGTAAATTCGAATTAGATATAATTTTGATATCGGATAGGGTAATAATGCAAACCACTTGCCAATCTGTCGAGAATCATATGGACTGTTAAACATTGACGTCTTCAATAATAATTCATATAATAATTCAAGGATTTGATAAAAATCATTTTCATTAGTTTAAGGGGGACTTTGACTTTGAAATTTTCGAAAAATCGATTTTTTTTTATTACGGATTCTTAATCTACATGTAAGTAGAAATAAATCTGTCGAAGGGTTTCCCGGATTTCGAACGTTTACGATATTTTC
>JAPYZR010009184.1:0-11292 GCA_030522945.1 Trichopria nigra | reverse complement strand
TTTTTTAAGGTTACATAACATTGACGTTCGAAATAACTGCTTTCACAAAACTAGTATTGCTGAGATACTTATACTGTATCGGTATAAGTTCCTGAACTATAAGAAGAATTGTTCGGAGAACCAAATTATCGTTGTAAGCCCCAAACTTTTTTTTCGGTGTATTCATGCTGTTTTCAAAGTCACTAGTGTTGAACATATTCTGCGTCGGGAATAACTTCATACGATATAAAAACATTTATTGTTTAGTCTATTTGCCTGTACAACAAAAAGTCATATTTATATATAGATGTTTCCAATATTATTGTACTACGTTATCGCATTGACCGTACGTTTTTATCAAAAAAATGTATAACAAAATTATAATAGTTATGGAAGTTTTGTACGACGATGCTCATTGATTTAATTTAAAGAAAGAAGAAAACGACAAAAAAGTCCAATCCAAACTTATACAGACGAAATGTAACGTTGAGTACAAATGAGAGTATAATAAAAATATGTATAATTAGGTGCTATAACGTATGGGAATACGTAGCAAATCAGTCTTACCTGTGCCATTTGGCAAGTCTTGAACATAAGTTGTGAAGCATTTTACTATAGAGTCATCATGGGTCTCCTTGCCAAGGCCTCGATAAATTTCGTGGCCCAAGGATTTCATAAGCATCTTAAGTTTTTCATCTGATAAGACCAGATCTTTGCAAACCTCTCGAATCTGTAACGAAGAACACAATTTAATCATATATAGTTGTAATATGAAAGTTAAATATACAATTTAAGTATAGTCAGTTTTTTTAGCAAGTTCTTTATAGGAGAGAACTTTCACTTAATTAGTCGGCATTTTATGGAAATAATCAACCGCAGTAGAATTTTTAGCGTGACACGTAATCCAATCCCTCTAAACATCCTACAATACACGCACTTCAAATAAAGTCAGAATAACGAATTATTCTTTTGTGGATCCTCATATTCAATCCCACTGAAAATATCGCATCCTTAAAAGACGCGAATAAATTAAAGAAAATTCAGATGTCGCCAGACAATATAATAAGCAGATCACTCATATAGGCACATAGATAAGATAGACCCATCAAAATGTAACCATCACAATGGTTATCTCACGGTTACCTCACTATCCAACATATTTTAACTGACTGACTGTCAACAATACGAACATCGTAAAACATCTTGCTAAACTCACCAAAGTTCCATCCAATTGTAATTCGCTTTATAAAAAAAATCAATGTAATAAAAAAATGTAATCATCAATAATAATAATATACCCCCACTAATGATCATCATACAGTTGCTGCGACGTAAAATAAATGTCTAGAAAAAAAAGAGGTTTGCCGGGTCCAGATATACTATTATTATTTAGATCAGTGGAACCAAAAGACTTTCTATTCATTCCAATTCGTGTTGTGGGAATGAATCACATCCATCAATGAAGAGAACATCTTATAAATTACTTGTCCAATACGAAAACTCGTTTTTCCCAAACTGGACCCGTTTTGTTTAATAGAACCATGCATTGCGATTGCAGTCTTCTATAAAATTTAATCACTTTACATTATACCCGAATTATAATCAATTTCACAGTAGTGGTAAAGTGACATAAACGTCCCCTAACATTCGAAATAAATTTGGATATACTAATTAACCTTGGAGTGCGAGTTCATCACGTATTTTTGTACAAAGAACATTATTCTGTTTCTATAGCCTTGACCGTCTTCGATGGATTCTGTATAATTTTGATTGTGCGACTGACCCAATTTCAGTATCTAAGACGAAGACAGAGTCAGTGTTACGAGAATTAAAAAATCAAACGCGTCATGTTTGCGCACACTAAATTCACAAGCAATACCAAAAGACATCTACTTTCGAGTATACGTCGATTCGTAATCGCTTTAGTTAATCGCCAACTACAATTATCTATGCATGTTCACGGTAATAGTTAGGTGGCCTAATTGTTGCAAAAATCCCTGACCATTCGAAGAATTTTCAACGCTACAGAAACGGCAAGATGCTGCACCATAAAACGAGTCATAACCAAATATGCTCAAACTTTCAATCTCACATATCGCCAGAGGTATACTTCGGCAGTCTGACTTATATTCTTTGCAAAACATCATTCAATTATTTTTCAGCCTCATCGTTCAAGCCGACCTCATATCGACTTGTACATAAATCATCCTTTATATGAAGAAAATTTGCCAATCTTCCTATACTCAAAAGATTACCTCATTTTACTTCATTTTCCGAACCTCATCACGGAGGCCTTTGAAAATACGAGGATAAAAGCTAAAGACTCATGCGTTTAAAAACTTTGTCAATCGAAGAAATTATTATGTTTCTGACTTCTTAACTGCAGAAATTTTCTGATATCAGCTCTTATCGTCAGCCTCCTCGGACCCTCGTCCTATACATATCTCATCAGAGTTTCATCTGGAGCCATTGCGACATACACACGCGTCACATGTTCAATAGTTAATTTCATTCGCATGTATGAGCGATTCGTTTTAGCGACAAAAAAAATTGCGCTCCGCATAAATTATAGTTTACGGCCTCTTTTCCATAAACACGTGACATTCTTTTAGCGTTGAATGAGTTACGACGTATTATACAAGAACGTCAACCAAGACCACAAGCCTAGTTTAATCAAACTAGGTCTTACTTGTTACTCGACTGCGGAAACTATACCTGTCGATAAAATGAGTAATTAAATTAACCGGCCAAGACTAATTTTAAAAAAACATAAACTTTTATATATATTTCGTAATGTTCGTTTTGTTTTAAGAAACAGATTTCCGAAAGGAGACACTTTTAATTATTTAATCTAATACTGATTAAAACAATATATCGAAGCAGGATTATAGTCTTAATCTTGTCAAGATTATAAGGAGACGGGAAGCAATTCAATGTATATCTGAATAATATCTACAAATGCATGAGTTATATCTACAATTGGAATTTTATATCATTAGAGGCACGCAAATTTTTGAAAATAAATGAATATTTGAATCTTTCGAAGTACTGCGATTAATACGAGGAAATCTCGCGCCTGGAAGGGCGAATCGCGTTTTTAAGCACGATAAGACGCGAGCGATTAGTCACGTCTATAAATTGCAGGGGAATTACATAAAGATAAAGCCTAAATCCTGCATACCTCCTAAGAGGTGCAATTCCAAGTGACATTTAACGTACAAGCTCAATTTCAATGAAAGGAAATGTTTGATAAATTGATTCACTCGTCACGCATATAAAATTTTATTTATATAACGTATCCACATTTCTATGTTATTATCCTACGTAAACGATGAATGAAGTATTTAAACCCTCGATTATAAGAATTTCTTTATAAGACACGAATTAAATTAATTCGGCCCTGAAATGCAAACGCTTCTGCTTTGCAAAAAAAAATTTTTTTTTTCATTGAATGCATTATTACTTGGACCCATACACTAGGATCAGATTAAATGTCCACATTTAGACTACAATAGATCTAAAAATGCAATAAAGTATTTTCTGCCCGTGATCTTGTATACGCACTCTCTAAATTTGAATCATTCGCAGCCCAAAGTATGCCGCTTGGCATACTTTAGGCTGATTTTTCAGCGAATATTCACTGATTTGCAGCGATTTCCGCTGATTCAACTTTAGATAGCAGTATAGCTCCTTACGAACGAAAATACATAGTGAATGTAAATGAGTTGTCTTAATAACTTGGATCTAATTAGTTTTTGGGATATATCCATATTAAAATGGTGGGAAGGGGGGGAGGGGCAAAAAATATTGCCACGAAAAACTAATTACGTACAACTTTATCAATTTAGTATCAAAATAAAGTGATTACTACAAATTTGGAGAAAATAACGAATCTAAAGGTTATCGATTTTTTTTTTAAATTGACCCATTAGAACTCGAGATATCCACAATCTTCAACAAAATAATGTACTAAACTTCAAAAATTGTATCTTTCTTAATTTATTGAGGAAAATTACGAACTCTATTCTAAATAGTCATCGGTTTTTTTAAATTGACCAACCGGAGATCGACATATCCCGAATTACAACAGAAGAATAAGCAAACCTTAAATCAGTCTTACATCTTGTTTCATTTATTAAATGCAATGTATCATAGGAATTATATAAGCAAATACTTAAAATACGTGGAATTTCATACTGAATAAAACATTCATGGTTTTTTTTTTTTTTTTTTTAATTTACGAATTGGAAGTGAAAATATCACCGATTCTCTGATCTCCAATCTGGATCAATTGTCTATACGTGTTTCAGAACATAATGCGTCCACGTATATGCGAAAATCAACCATGAAAAAATATTAAACGGCATTAATTCAAAATTGACTGATATTGGGATTTTGGTAAAATGTACCTTTTATTATTTATCATTTGTTTTATTTTAACAACTCATATCGATATGCATCTACCTATACTGATGATAATAATCTGTTTTTCGATAATATATATCCGTCCTTGCATCGAAGTGATGTGTATATTTTTTTTTTTTACTTGCATTGGTTTTAATCTCCAATTTATCGTTAAAGAAGGAGGGGGAGGGTGTTACTTTTTCACGTGTCGCTAAGTTCAATATGATGGAGAAGAACATTTGAAAATGTTTATTTTCAATTTTGAAATGATGTAGACCCATCTTGTTTGTCCTGCATGTATAATTGCTTGCAAGTGACTACAATTCTTTCAATTTACAGAATTGATGAAACTTTATAATTTATAGATGACGACCAACTATTTGATCAATAAAGTTTAAAGTTAAAGACCGTCAAATCTACCTTGTCTGGAGAAGCGACAGAGGCGAAGCTACTAATTTTATACTTTTTTTTTTGCATTTGTTCATCTCTCGTAAACATATACGTAGACAAGGCAAATATTGCAGAAATGAATTTAGACAGAGATGACACGGAACCAGACTCCTATATACACTGTTGCTCATTATGAATTTACATTTAAATATGAATAAAATTCTTTCAACGTCTTTCGAAAGATTACCGAACTGTCGAATAGTCTAGCCGCAAAAATTGTCGAGTAAATGCGCAGTTCTCGTGTTTCATTTTGCCGAACCATTACATAAAGTTGACATTACAAATTTATGAGCTATACTTTTCAGTATGTTTATTTATCATCGACATTTCGAATTGCACAACGGCCATTAAATTTTACCGAACTATTCCGGATATCCTAAGATGTACCAGAAATTACGGAAAGATTCCCATCAAGCTTGTCTCGATGTATCAACTTATCTCCTGATGAAATTACCTTTCGAACATTTTCTATTCTTACAAGTCCCATCAGTAGTGTATATAGCGATATTCATTAGTGTGTGGCGAGACAAAAATAAAAAAAGAATAATTATGAAATTGACCAGTAATTACAAATAGTACACGTCATTTCACAAAAAAAAACAAATTATTCAGATATTAATATGTCATATCAAGATATTAAAAAATCAATTCAGGTGATAATGGTTTTGAAGATTACTTTTTGTTTTAATAAAAATTTAATGAACTTATTTATTACAAGAAATATAATTTGTAGTATATTAATATATTGCAGTCTCCTCCTCTCCCATATATAACTATTCGTATCGAGTTTGATATATTCGAATATTCAAATGCAAATATGAAAATCGAGATATGTAATAAAAAGTTTTATTTCATATGACGAGGCACGAGAATGATATTCGTACACAATTTGTGAATCTTATAAGACTTAAAACTCGACTATTTTAACTTGACAAAAATTTAATTTTATCACTATATTATCAGGGAATTTATTTTGATGATCCTCCTCTTATCGACGACCTTGTATCATCAGAATATCAGAATAGACAAATTTCTATATTTCATTCACAGTATAACTTTATTTTAAATAATAATGTTGGTGATGATTCCAGTAAAAAGTAATCAACATTTATAATAATCATTTTATTTGCCTATATTTTCAAATATCTATCAGAGACAACACCCTCTCGGAAAAATAATTGCTTATATCGTAGCCTGACATTCTCCAATATCTATAAAAACACACAATCAGCCTGAAGTTTACATCTTTAGATATCAGAAAATCGCGGACAGTTTGTTTATAAATACTTAGAGGATGTAACGTTATGTACAATTGACCAATAATACATGATCTGATCGAGTTGTTTCTTCTATTTTGCACACATCTTAATCAAAATAACGTACACATGCCATTATTAAGAAGATATGATTCTGTATAATTAATCAGAAAAAAAGTGTATATGTTTTTATCAGCAGATGAAGAAGAGGTTAAGTGTGCGTATGTGTGCGCGGGACCCATGACGGCCAACTTACGCGGAGGTCCGCAAATAATTAAACATTGATTCTGTCCACACAATATGAACTCGACAAAAAAAGAAAGATTAAAAAAATTATGACCAATGTTATTTTCTCCTTATCAGCAATTTTATACGCACTATTTCAAAGAAATATTCAGATAATATAGATATTTTAATAATTTCTTTATTAAATTTCTTTATTATATAATAATATCTATATTAGTTAAAAAAGACAAAGAAGAAATTAATTATTTATTTATTCAATTACGTATAATATTCAGATACTATAGGAGCACTTAATTATTTATATCAGGGACACGTTAAAAAAATCAAAGATTATTATGGAAATTATATTTTCACGCTATCTACAAAAAAAAAAGAAAAACTTTTAGAAAACTTTTAAAGTTTTTAAGATCTGATTTTTCTTTCCAAAAGCCCGATAAATTATTTTGTAAGAGTTAATAATATGTTCGCGAAATGTGGGTTATCATAGTTCTATAGAAAATTTCAGAAATTTGTATGATGAAAGTTTGCAGGTGGATTTGAAAGAGTTCCAGCAAGATTCCCACAAAGAATAATTGAAGTCGTTAAAACAACGAATTCAATTTTCGCGTTATTAACTCCATGTAGGAGATCATCTACTGCCTGCAGATAAGTGGTAGCACTCCAACAATACTAAACAGGGTACTATTATTCGTTTGTACGGGCCTGCGTCAAGTTCATGCGTAGTGTTAAATTTTCACTGCGTAAAATGCACATTATTTCATACCGGTTGATAAGCGCAAATTTTACAATATACGCATTATAGTATTGTTAAATTTAGCCATTTCATCGTATTCACGAGTTGCATAATATTCCGATTTCGGAACTTCCTTTATATAGTTTTACTCCTTAATAATAACGTTAATAGAGTTGCAAGTTTTACACGGTCATTTGATTAAATACACATGAAAAAAATGTGAAAATTACTATATTTGTGGGTCAAACTCGTTTATCCGGCACGTTTCATAAAAACGTGACAAGCATATCAAAATTCTTAAGAAAACAAGTAAAAAATAAGGTTCATATATTAAAAATGACTTTAATGGAATATATTATGTTGATTATTCTCTGGCCTACTTAATTTCTTGACCGTAAAAATTTGATATTCTCAGAAATGAGTATTGGTGTATGGTCGGTACACTTAATTGAATATAGTTCTGTAATAATTGACAATTAAATCAAACAATAGCTACATTTATAATAAGAATTGTCTGATATGATAAGAGAAAAATAAAATTAAATTGGTGCAAATGGATGGAGATTAATAAAGAAAAGTAATTACTCCAAATAAGGAAAATTTTCTAAATTTGTACGTGTAGTAATACTTATAAATACATTATATAAATTAAGTATCTAATAGCATGTGGGACATAATTATATAGTATGATTACTCCAACTCCCTTAATTTGGAGCACATTATCATTTTTAAATCCAGTTTTTTATTAAAAGCTTTTTACAAAAGTTACACATTTTCTAATTGCTTTTATTGATATTGGCTACATCATTAGTAGTCAATAATGCTGTTTCGAGATAATTATAAGCATAATGAATAATCTATGTAGAGCCATTACATAGAATATGCTCCAAAAATTTTAAATCTTTCGTACAAAACATTAGCGGCAGGCTATTAAGTTAAAATAATTACCAAAAGTTACTTTAAGATAAATTTTAGTATTTAATTATTAAATTTACTAATGTTTTATTCCTTGTGGTTATCTATTTTATATATTAATAGCAGACAATTAGTAAGCCAATCTTATAGGTGGGCTAATAAAAGTTCCTGCATTTCTAAAAGAATTAAAAAGGAAGGCGTGTGAATTAAAAAAGAAGGCGTGTAAATTAAAAAAATTCGATAAATTCAAAACTTATTTATATATTGTCTGCTCTTATAGACGTATACATAGATTATTTGTAATATTTGAGAATAAGGAATAAACCAAAAGTAATGATAATAAAATAAATTGTTAAAAAATACATTTCTTGTTATTGCACATACGCTTAACCTTTTTGGAGTAGTTAGTCGATGCTAAAGGCCAATAGCAATATATCTAGTGTTCATTATTTAAAAAATATAAACGGTACTGAAGTATAATATTATATCATCTCGAGTCACCTGACAACATGAAGAATATCTCAGTCTTTTATTTATTTCCTATGTTCCATTTTTTCAGTTTCAGGATCTGCACAAATTCTCGAAAGTAACAAATTGTTCCGAAGGTTTCAAGCTTACTTAAGGTGTCATAATGAATTTGCATAAATATTAATTTTTTATAGGTTTATGTTACAGTTAAAAGTTAACAATATTAAAACCTGATAATGAGCAAAGCATCTGCTAGAATTAAACGATACTATATTCCTTCCAAATATTCACTAAAACAAGCCTACAATGTGATACATCAAGTCAATGCTTTATTAACAAAAACTATTATAAGCTAACTATATTTTTATTCATTTTATCCAAGTGAAATATTAAAATTAAAATTTATATCGGTATTTGATTTTTGATTGATTGTTAAAGATGATGAAATGAAGTCTGATATTAGCTTTGACAATTAATTGCAAATACAAGTATAAAATGAAACATGAATATACGGATTGTATATAAAATGACAATAATTTCATTTTGAAACAAATATGTAACACAATTTATATTTAAATACTTGCAAATGAAAAAATAGAAAATTTTTTAAATTTAATACAAATAATTACGTTTTAAATATAATGTGTGAATATTAGGTGGATAGGGAATAAAGTGGAAATATTAGGAAAGAATTATATACATATATCCTGCATATACTTTCTTCTTAACCTATATATATATATATATATATATATGAACTCTCCAAGCTTTGCCCTTCACAATTTCAAGGGCATTCAACTCCTTCAAGTCACATTCTCTAGAATTTTATTTTATTACACAAAACGGAAATTATCTCACAGATAGATGCATTAAATAAATATATATTTAACATGTCATCGGGTGTATAAATATCTTAACAATATATATTTTGCCAATTAATTTTAAAATCTCTTTTCACTGATTATTCTTAGGCTAACTTTATAAGTATATAAATGTTTTTTTTACTTAAAACATTTTTTTTACTGAATAAAATTTAACTTATTTTATAGTTAAATATATATATATATATATAGATATATATACTCATTAATCTTTCACGGTTTATCGTATACTTTCAACTGAAATAGTTTCATACTTTCTTTGATATCTTGTAATATTTTTATATCTTTTCCTAACATAATACTATATTCAGATTTTACATAATAGGATACATTGATGCCATGAAAGAACAAAATATGTCTAAGCGGACAAGATTTGGCTTAATAACAATTCATCGACTATTTCAAACTAGATGAATACTAGGTCTAGATTTATGCCGCATGTGAAAAAGTCACTAATTGGTGCCACATGGTATATTTTAATTTGACATTGATAGAACCTTCTATCGTGGGAAAGAATTTTCAACATTCTTTTACATACCTCAGGCTTTATCAAGTCATTTGAGGATAGACCTGGTGTCATCTTCATCGTTGCTCTGTCAGTGGTATGTTTTGATGAAACCTTTAACACCTTTCTCGACCTTTTCTACAATATTAGCGTGACCGCACGTACCAATAGAATTTCAAGAACCGTTTCGACTAATTGACTATTAGTTTTGGCTCACTTTTCCAGCATAAGCACTTTTTGCGAGAAAAAGTAACGTAAAAACGTGCCGATACTATATAGTTAATTCAACTCCAAGACAACACAGGCGTACCGTCGTGCCGTGCGCTTGAAACTCGTGACTTGTATCTTGTACGTCTGTACGCTGAACACTTGCATAAACTGCGAACGTGGAGGCGCTATAAAGCCTGCGATCTCCGACTCTGATATCAAGTGCACTGATCCATGCTTCAAAGAGAGAGGAAAATAAGAAAGAGGAGAGTCAATGCTCTCGCTCTAAAAAGAGTATGGGAGGGAGAGAGAGAGAGAGTGAGTGCCAGTGAGAGTGAGAGTGAGGAGAGGGGGTTGATGATACGAGTGGGAACTGGGAGAGTGGGGATGACATTACATATACACACACACATACGTAATAATTTTAATTCAAAATTAAGTTATATGTACCAGTTTAAAAAAGAACACTATATATGTATAGGAAAATGATACTATAAAACTATATATATGGGTATACGACTTTACGATAGCACATTTTGATATTCTTATTTTATAGTATATTTTCGCGTGTCCTTTTTTCGAACGGTTATAAATATATATTACACACGCACACTCGCACGCGCGCGCACGTATACGCATGCACACTAGCTTATATATATATATTATATATATCATTATAATTTTTTTTTATATTATTGTTATGCATATAAATAAATATGTACAGTCGTTATTATAGTTATATATATATTTGTCACTTATATTTAAGATAAGACGGAATTCATTAATCGTTTTTTAAATATAAGCCCGCCGGCATTCGTATACACCTACACTACATATATATATGCCCACACTGTTGCATACATATACATGAGTGTTACCGATATCACCATATACATATAGTCGATATACATATATAGTGTCGAACATAAGGCCTGAAGTGCAACGATGCGAAAATCGAACTCGAGGGCCGCCTTATTGTCCTTGTCGTCCTTGTCTACCTTGTCGGAATGAAAGGAGACAAAACATCTTTCGAGTTCAAGTTCGCGTTCGATTCTTCGTTAGCTCGGGTCTATACACCGTCTATGTACACGCTATATATCTAACCTAGATGACCTACTGCATGTCATACCCGGAATATGTGGTAGAACATTAAAAATGGCGATCTAAAAATTACTAGAGAATTGTAAAAAATTACACATAAATTGGCAACTCTGTAAAATTGTTGTTCTCGTAGAAAACCAGCATATG
>JAPYZR010009178.1:1887-14942 GCA_030522945.1 Trichopria nigra | reverse complement strand
TCAATTCCAATTTCATCGCGTATCTCTCCCAAGGTGTCAATTGATTCTCTCGATTCAATTCCAATTTCATCGCGTATCTCCCCCAATGTGTCAATTGATTCTTTCGATTCAATTCCAATTTGATCGTATTCCACTTCTCCTACCCCCCTTGAAGAGTCAGTTTGTACTTTCAATTCATCTCCTGTCCCTGATGATAAGACAGCTGATACTTTCGATTTTTTTACCTTTTTCTGGTCTTTCGCGTCTGGTGCTATTAATATATCGAATTCTTCATCAACATTATCTGTTCGAGGTGTATCTAGTGCAATAGATTTTTGAATTTCCATCTTTTCGGGTTCTGCTAATTCAGTTGACAATTGTTTCCTTCCTTTGTGAACTTTATCTCCCTGCGCTGCTGATTTGTCTAGCACATTCAATCGTTCCCTGCGTCTTTGATCACGTTCTGTTAAGCCAGGTTTTTCGCTTTCCTTTAGAGTCGTTCCTGCCCCTGATGGTACTTTAACTTTTTCGGATTTTTTCAGGTCCTTCCTTAATCCTATTGACGTGCCAGTTGGTCCTGTAGATTTGTCGTTTTCTTTAGAATCCTTACCCGCCCGCGCTGGGGATTTATCTTGTACATTCGATTTTTGACTTCCTTTTCGAACCTTTTCTGTCTCTGCAGATAAGCCAACTGAAGCTTTAGTCTTCTCGCCTGCTTTCTGGTCCTTCCCAACTCCTATTGATGTGTCAGTTGGTGCTGTTGATTTGTACCTTCCTTTAGAAGCTTTACCCGATCGCGTAGGTGATTTATCTACAGCATTCAATATTTTTCTTTCTGCTTGATCACGTTCTGTTACGTTAGTAGGTATCCTTGCTGCTGGTTTGCCAACTGAAGCTTTAACTTTCTCGCCTGCTTTCTGGTCCTTCCCAACTCCTATTGATGTGTCAGTTGGTGCTGTTGATTTTTCGCTTCCTTTAGAAGCTTTACCCGATCGTGTAGGTGATTTATCTACTGCATTCAATATTTTTGTTTCTGCTTGATCACGTGCTGTTACTTTAGTAGGCATATTTGATTTTTCACTTCCTTTTCGAACCTTTTCTGTCTCTGCTGGTTTGCCAACTGAAGCTTTAACTTTCTGGCCTGCTTTCTGGTCCTTCCCAACTCCTATTGATGTGTCAGTTGGTGCTGTTGATTTTTCGCTTCTTTTCGAAGCTTTACCCGATCGCGTAGTTTTCTGTCTCTGCTGGTTTGCCAACTGAAGCTTTAACTTTCTCGCCTGCTTTCTGGTCCTTCCCAACTCCTATTGATGGATCAATTGGTGCTGTTGATTTTTCGCTTCCTTTAGAAGCTTTACCCGATCGCGTAGGTGATTTTTCACTTTCTTTTTTAACCTTTTCTGTCTTTGCAGATAAGACAACTGAAGCTTTAGCCTTCTCGCCTGCTTTCTGGTCTTTCCCATCTACTATTGATGTGTCAGTTGATGCTGTTGATTTTTCGCTTTCTTTAGAAGCTTTACCCGATCGCGTAGGTGATTTATCTACTGCTTTCAATATTTTTCTTTCTGCTTGATCGCTTTCTGTTACGTTAGTAGGCATCTTTGATTTTTCACTTTCTTTTTTAATCTTTTCTGTCCCTGCAGATAAGCCATCTGCTTTCAATTTGTCGCCTTCTTTTTCATCCTTCCTTACCCCTACTGACGGGTCAGTTGTTTCGATTTCGTCATGAATTTGATCTACCTTTGACGGTGATCCATCTTGTACATTTATTTTTTCACTTTCATCTTTTGAATTTGTGGCTTTTACTGATTCTGATGGTGAGGTTATTGGTATTTTCGATTTTCTACTTTCTTTCTGAACTTTTACTCTCCCAGATACCAATTCAGCTAGTGCTTTTAATTTTGCATTTTCTTTTAGAGTTTGCCTTACCTCAGTTAATTCACTGAGTACCTTAGCGTTTTCACTATCTGTTGAGAATGTATACGCATCTGGTCTCGTGCGTTTAAGTTCAAGTAGGAGTGCTACCTTAGCGGTTTTTTCTGCACTATGCGCTTGCGTTAATTTTGCCACTTGTTGTTTCAAATCATCCACTTCCACCTGAAGTTGTTCATTATCGTCTTTCACAATTCTGTTAATATTTTCTAAGATTTTTATTTTGCCTAAATCAGTAATGTTTTCTTTTCTTAAGGGTTTTAATTTATGTTTTACTCCTTTCATATCTTTTTGTTCAAAGTACCGTTCATATTCTAGCTGCGCATCCATTTCGGTTTTCTCTTGTATATTGAGCTCAAGTTTCGAACTTTCAAGGCTCCTGCGTGAATCTACTTCTTTTAATTTGGCACTTTGCCTTTGGGGTTCGTATTTTTCCGGACAACATTTGCAAAGAATTAAATTATTAGTCACGTTTACTATCTCATCTCTCTTTTCAAGGATCTCTTTCATCATTGCAATATCTGCTAAAGAAGCTCTTTGACTCGACGTCATTCGATTCAAATCCAGCTCTAACTGCTGCGCACGTGTCTTTTCTTCGAAGTTCATTTTCTCAAGCTCATTTACTCGATTATCTTTCTCGACAATTTTTGCTTTCATTTGAGTAACAAGCGATTCATATTTCCGAACTCGTTCCATTATTTTTAAGATATCATTTCCAACGTCAGTTCCAGCCTCACCCGATGGGATAGATTCGTATGGGACGCCCGCCTCGTCAAGAGCTTTCTTCATTGTTTTCACTTGAGCTGATAACCGTAAAATTTTCAACTTCAAATCATCACAAATGCCCGATAACTCAACCAGTGTATTGATCGACTGCTCTACGACTTCTGAAACTTCTTTATCCGCTTTCTTACCATCCTGTAATGAATCTCGAAGCTTAGATTGTACGCGAGCAAAAGCTGGACAGGATGTATCATTTTCTGCTTCCGTCAGCTGAAGAGTCAAACAAACTATCGTATCTTTCAAACTGTAATGGAAAAATTGTTAAGTGACCAGTTAATAAATTCACTTATTAAGATTATGATATAAAATAAACATTGCCCATATCTGGTGTAATTAAAAAGTATAACTTACCATTTTCGTTCAGCGGCGCACTCTTCGCGATAAAAACGCAACCGCTCTTTCAAATATTCCGAAATACTGCGAGAGTCCCCGCAGTAACACCGTACATTAATGGTCTCTGTTAAATCTTTAATCTTCTGTTGAAGTTCATCTATAACTTTTTGAAGCTTTGCATTTTCTTCTTTGTAGTGGACAGCTAAGGGATCTTGTTTCGATCCTTCGTCCACGTTGATACCTTATAAGCCATAAACATTTATTTAAACAGTACAATGCGTTTACAATATAATTTGCCAACAACATTGAGGAAACGTTCCGAGTTATAATTTCTAACCAAAAGCATGCCTGCTAATCAATATAAGAGTGAGGTTATAACTTTAAATTGTTAAAGATCGACCATTTACCGAACTTTTGCAAGAGCAGCTTCATGGACCTGATTTCGCTTTCGAGCTCCAGACGTTCCAGGCCCCATTTTTTCATCTGGCATCTCAATACCATCAGTATTTCCCTTCGAAAAGGCTCATCGCGTGTATGTGTCATTTCCTTTGAATCGTCATTAAAATAATCATAATTACAGTAACAACACAATTCATCTGAAGACTGTGATGATATGTAGCAATCGCAAATACTATCGTAACTAGCATTTGCACTCATGTTGGAATAAACGCCCCATAGCTGTAAGTAAAAGGTTATGCCATGAGTAAAATAATTTTTCACCATACACTACACCACACAATAAAATATCGACTTCGAACTCACGCAAAAAACTGCAAACAAGAGTACCTACATTACATCTGAGCGGTGAAATAGCAAACGGTGAATTTTGAGTTTACTTCGTTATGGCTTTTATTTGTGTAACATTGTACACGAGGATTGTCGATTCAGATGTTTCGTACTCCTTACATAATGAGCATAGAGGAAGATATGAGCATACGATACATATATTCGTTTCGCGTACCACAAAATACCTCCTCTTCGTACAGTACACGAATTTTAAAAATATGATTCAAAAGGAATAGTGAACATGTTGCTACGTCGGCTGTATATATATATATATATATAAATTATTTAAAACATTTCGAGAATTGATAAATCATTAGAACTGTTTTGAAATCTTCGAATTCATAACACGAGTAGATTGGAATTTAAACAAGCTCCGAAGAATGATTATGCGATGAGTAATCAGAAATCCATTCTATTAGTTATTATAATTTGGTAATATTCGATTTCACCTGATTCAGCGGAATTCATAGTATGACAATCTTCTGGAATCGAGGGAGATGTCGACTACTGGCTGCACAGTCGGTCAATGCTCGGAACTTCTATGTAAACCTCAAGAAGTGCAAGTTTCGTCCCCACCAAGATGGAGCTTCTGGAATTTCATCGGAAACCAGTAATTAAATGCGACGCAAACCGTGGAGGGAAACGGTAACAGTGCCGTCGTCTTCAAAAGTCTCCGCGGAGCAAAATTAAAAGTTCATAGAACTACTCGAAAATAAGCCCGAGAGTTCTTGACATTATATATCTGCTATTAATTAAAAATTGTTAATATCCATGTTCAAATAATGCAAATAGAAACCTGGTTAAAGTTATCTTCGTTTATGAAAAAGTTATTCCGAGTATTTGATGTGCATTAACAATTATTACTACAGGATTGAATTATATGAAACCAATAATCGATCATTTACACTTATTGTTTCTATATAGAAATCGATTTCTGACATTTCAGATTGTTTACTATAATAACGTTCACTTCAGATTTTTAAATTTATTCGCGATAATTACAGTTCAACCTCAACCAACAACAACCATTAGCCATCAGCATATGTTTCGGGACGCCATTTGTAACGTAAGTATCCTCTACACTTCATTTTTTATAGTCTATACTTCGTTTACTAAATGTTGGATAATAAAATTAGACTTAAATTGTACACAAAAATTATATAGCCAATAATTGCCCAACAATAATGCACTAATATTAGGGTATGTATGTTAAATGAATGTTAGCTGTGTACTCTACATACTAAAAATAATTTTATACGCTTTTAGTGTGTTTTTGTTTAGTTATCCATATTTCTTAACTTAAGTATTTGTTTCTATTTATCGCAAAAAAAAACACATGGCGGATAATAAAGAATAAATAACGGATGGAATTACATTTTCTCGACAGTACTGACAGTATCTGTGAAGAAGGATGCGAAAATGTATCACTTTCTATGCACTCGTGGATAAGGCTTTACAGAATATATAGTGCGATGACACCCAACAAAGGCATTAATACCAATATCCTAAGTCCCATGCATTATAAATTCTTTCAAGAAAATTTGCAACCTATACGCGCGTGCTTTCTACACCTTACATTACTAGATGAATATTGTCTAAAAAACTATTTAATATTTGATTGAGAAATTCTCACATTTTTGTCAAAAAATTGTCTAGTTTTAATGCCTATTTGTTAGGCATTAGATAACAATGTTAAACAAAAAATGTCTAATAAATAGGGAAACTTCTACCAGGGTATAAATTCATGGATAATTAAGTTAATCAGATATGAATTACATCGAAAGCTAATAGCTAATAATGTACAGAATGCTAGAAACTCTGAAAATTAAATGGCGAATGAAAAAATATATCTGTATTATATGAAGTATAATATTTTAAAAATTATATGCAAATTTTTCGATAATTTATAGTGTTTTTTATTTTGTACATCGTATAAATAATTGCAAAAATATTTAAATTTAAACCCGAGTGAGTACCTCTTCTGTCTCTAAAATTGGCATTCATTACTGTGAAAACAGTCATAAATCCCCTCTTTTTCACACACAATGGCTTGCCGCGTAATCTTTGCACCTCGGTGTAAACGGTTGGAAAATCCCGGTTAAGAGTGCATTGAGCGTATGTGTATGCGAAAGCCCTCAACGCGTTGAATAAAAATACAAAAGTTAGCAAACAGTAGAAATAAAAAATTCACCTCCTCATTTGCACTTCGTATAAAATAATTTCGAAATGTTTCGAAAAGGCGGAAGAAAAAGTTGAGTAAAACACACGGTACCTCGTGGACGGACTTCGAGTGACTGATCAATCAGTTCGTGTAAGTAGTGAATCAGCGTGCTAAATAACAAGAGTATCGAACACCCCAGAGTCAATTGCCTGAACAACGAGCGGAAGGCGTTCAACTGGAAAAAATCAGGAGTAAGAGCAATTGAGCGAAGGAAAGTGAGCGAGACGGAAAGACGAAGACAATAAGTAAAGCCTATATATATAATGGAAGCAGGGAAATGGAAAGAAAGAAAAAGAGAAGATAAACCGAAAAGTCGAAAAGAGAAGAGTAATAAACTGCAAGGTGCCTGAATAAATTGAAGAACAATCTTGATCTGTTTCTGATGCTATTAACATTTTGCTCATCAACATCATCGCTTGTCATCATCTCAGTAGTGTTCCTAATCATCCTCCTCATGGTCATTAGCGTCGTGAACAATTATAAAATAAAAACGTTACGCTCTGTTTTTGCAGAAAATGCATTTCATGCATGAAAATAAAAATATTACGTCCCAGACCAGTGTATATAGTATTGGAAGTATGAACATCATATACAAACGCGGCCAAAGTTCTACCTAACATAAAAGGAAGCGGTAATCATTCAATTCCATGCATACATGCACATCCTGCAAACCAACCCGTTATTCTCCTCTGTCAGGCCACTTTGTGCTCGGTTTTTAATCAGTATACCACCTCGCTGCACCGTAAATCACACCTTGGGCGGAATGTAAAAAGAGAAACATTGATTTCTTCCTCCGCTTCCTCCGCGCTCCGGCATCGTGCGCTCGTTGTTTCATCGCGATCTCGAGCATAGCGCCACGTCGACGTCGTGAACGAGGCGGACTACAGTGACAGTTCACGTAGCGTAATAATATATTAATCATACGAGGGGGCCCGGCCAGGTTATTATCGCGTTTTAAGCGGAAGCACAACCGCTAAATTCCTGGCTGAGATTATATATTAAAGCAAAAAGCGCACGCCCCTTGCCGACATTGTTGGTAGTCATCTATCATTTCGGACCCCAAGGCTAAACGTGCCACGACGAGCTGGAAAAGGAAGCTGGACAATCGTCGGTGTCGTGTCCAGCGGAACAACGGCGAAGTAAAACGAGATGTCCAGGATGATGTCGCGATTGCCTTATGGGTGAACACGAACGAGGTGTCTGCTCCACCGATAGCGGTACACGATGATGCTCCTTAAATACACTGCCCAGCAAGTGGAAAGCAATCTGGATAAACCTACGAAAGCAACATAACTTAATAATTTTTGTTCTCATTTAAGATTGTATGATTTAGATTTGACAAACTTAAACCGTGATTGATACTTGTTTATCGTCACATAATAAAAAAAGAGTATTGGAGATAATTCGTGTGTACACTTGAATGAATTTGTAGGTCCATTCAGGACGACAATCTCCATTCATCTATTTCGTCGTACATCGAATCTCTTCAACTGGACGGGGAAAAATTCGCCGAACTTTCCACCCATTCGGGTACCTTTGCTACCGCCTTGTTCCACATACTTTCTATATTCCAACTTCTCTCTTATTAGACTCATGTGGATTTATGAGTCCTGCATGATCAATATAATTTAACAAAAAATAAGAATTAACTATAAACAAAAGCAACAATCATGGGTGCATGAACATTCCAAATTAGACCATTATTCCGTGACATCCGTCAACAGTCCTTCCATCGGTATCCCAGTTGATTCCTGAACACAATATGGTGATTTACTTATTTATAATGTTAAAAAGTCATTGGAAAAGTGTCGTCTTATTATAATCAAATATTAGGGTGTCCACCACTTGAATACCTTCTCATGTACTTCATTGTAATCCCGAGACATATTTTTTCTATATTAAAATTTCTCATAACTCTTTGAACTATTATTTTTACCTCATCTGTCTATATGTAATCCCTATATTTTTCTAATCGCAATTATCAAAGACATAATTGAAATTGCTACGATATAAAGTAGGTGCAAAGAAATAGACGTATATATATGTTGTTTTCAGATGTACAACCGCAAAATTCCCAAGACCTTCCTTGTAGGACAACTTCCTTTACACGCGTGAAACGTGCTACAATGTTCCCTTTGCGAAACCCTCGCACAGGGTTCTAGCTTCTATACCATGCTCGACCACGGCAGAATGGCGGGGGCGAGAACTTTGCCGGAGGAAGTTGTTGTAGTCGAAGATCTTCGCCAACGTGACACCACACCTAACTAGGTTATTCCATACTAGCGAATTTACCAGGTGACGGAATATAATGGAGAGGAAAAGTGGTCTGAAATTAACGAAACAAATGACCGTGTTCAACCAGTGAGCAGTCCACGACGGTGAATGTTTTTCCCTATTTCGAATGCCAGTGAAAGCTAAGTTTACTTATTATAATGAATCAATTTTTTCAAACTTTGAAAATCCAATAATGAAAATTTATAGGTATAATCCTTGGGATACGCAATGGCAAAATTAAATTAAAATTACCCTGAAACAAAAAACTGATGGATAAACAGTATATTGTGCAACTAGTGCGTAAAGTATGTGTTTATCGACGAGTATGAAGATTGACGCACGAGACGATGTGATGAAGAACTGGTTTGATTTAGCGGCCTCAGATACGAAATATGAATTTCATTTGACATATTAACAGTTCCCATTCCCATTGTAAATGAAGAGTGCGTGAAGAAACTGTACGCCCTAATAAAGATGAAGTTACATTTTACAAACGAAGTTTGGTAGGCGTGATTTTACACTTACCTGTGTCCGTGAATGTATCAGTAAGTGAAGCTTGACCGAACACTACAAACTATGCAATTTCCTTTTTTGAGGCTTCATGAATTACAGTACATCTGGAAGCGTACGATGGACGCAGTACCATCACAATATACAATGCAACTTTTAGTTGATCCCAAGCGCACACTTAACAACCGATTAAACAATCGTTATATAATAACATAAATGTAATTTTAGTGTAAATTTATGCGTTTGTACACTTCGATTTTCACCTGGGTCCTGTACTTTGTGTTGTAATTAATTTTACGTTGATATTAAATGCATCTACGCGATAATCTCGGCATAGTCTCCAATGATCTCGACAATTCAAACAATGAACATTACATAATAGTGTGACGTTGAAATCATGGGTCACACTGGGTATGCGCAAAAATGCATGCCAGACAGTATAGGACTGCTTGTAATTTCGATCCCGTCTTAGAAGTGCCTTGTTGGCGCTGATGCGATTTCGGAGTAGGTAATTCGACTACTTGACGGCGTGAATAAGATGGAATTCTACCTTTCTAGGTCCGAGTCCTTGCACTTATGTATAGCTGTATACAGATGACTGCACAACATCTCTACCTAGGCTAATTAATGGCCTGTTTATCCCGCGTCTATACGTAGACGAGTACGACGGTACTAACTCGTTGACAGAGATGCGCCTTCCCAGACTACATATACATGTATGGAGAGCATTACAAATGATTGAAGAAATAAAGGTCATTATATACGGATTTATTTAATAAAGGTCATAGTACAATTGTAAAACTATGGGGGCATTAGTTCTGTCATTATGTGTTTAAGCATGCTTATGCAAAAGTATATTTTTGCATAAGGCCACTAATTTCTCAAACTGAATGATCAAGTGGTTGGTCATATATGTTTTATAAAATTACATCAACATTGCAAATTGAAAGAAATTGTAATCAATTGAAATTAAACACAAAATGAACAATATGCATTTTTGGTAATGCTTATTAAGTAATTTGGATATATCATTTTCAAAACGCATGTCTCCCACTGCAGGTTAATCCGAAGTATTGAATTTAGTCAATATAAAAATAGTATTTCCAGATTTTCGTAATGTTGAAACAAATTCTTCTTCGTTATAGTATATGAAGCATGTCATACAGACACTCCGAAGGCTGCCGGGACGGCGTATCTACAATTTCTGCAAACTGTTTATGTATATGTTCAAAGCGATTATTTAGTTACGGCTAGATACAATATCAAAGTAAGCAGTTCAGTAGTACCTTTCTTTATTTTATTATAATTTATGTCCACTTTTCTAATGTCACGTTAGATCTGTGAACATTTGATCTGCAAAGACCTGCACTACTTACAAGAATAGTGCGAGCTATACACTGAAAAAAAAAACATTTGTTATTTTCAAGTAAATATTTACTTGAATTAAGAAAATGTTACCTTCTTTTTAGTAAATCTTACTTAATTCAAGAAAATCTTTTCTTAATTCAAGTAAATGTTTACTTGAAAATAACAATTTTTTTTTCAGTGTTTAGAAATTTCTTATCTGAATTTTCTTGAAGCTTATGCTATTTCAGGTTAGAATTTTAATAATATATATATATATATATATTACAAAAAAATATTATTTGTATTAAAGTATGTAACATTAATAAGGCTAAGTTTAGTTTACCCATAGAGATCAAAAAATTCTTTCTAATAGATTATGGATCTTTAAAAGGTTGTAAAAGTTTTATAAATAAATTTACAATTACATTTCTTAGACTCTGCATAATTTAAAGTCACAATAAAATTTTCCTTTATTTTCCGGGAATGGAAATATCTAATATGCATATCAATTAATTTAATCGTAAATAAATTAGTTGAATTGGCTACAATTTGAGCTTCACCTTATTTTCATTCTACTAGAAATGAGACTATATTTTGGTCTAGTCATACTTTCGCTCTTAATGGTTTTCGCGTTCTAATTATTAAACTTCTGTAATTTGAAAATTATGATTGGAAAAGTTGACAATCTTAAAGACTCGGTCTATCTTCGTAGCATGTCTAAAACTAAAACGTACAACTTAGAAGTTGTAAATATTAAAGATTGTAAATATTAAAGAGATTCGAAAATAGATTCGTTATAAAATTTTTTGAATCATTATATGTTTGCAGCCTAACTACTTCAGTTTCCTATAACTCGTATAACTTTTACAAATATCTCTTCCATCTTCCGAGGCATCCTCGATATAGGGAAATTACTGCCTTGGAATGACACCTCGGCAAGCATTTCGAAAGTATAAGAAAATTGGCTGAAATTTTATTTCGCGAAAACAAATTAAACTTTTTGATCATGTGAGAAAGTTGATTAAACATTATTGAAGTTTTGAAAAGCTGAATTAATCTTTTCCGTCACTGTTTCCGGGTTATTAAGTATAGATTCGTTCTATTAAATTACAGGTTAAATTATAATTAATTATAATTAATATATAATTATAATTAATTGTAATTTAACTCTGTATATCGTTGTTGTTGCTCCATTTTTTACATTCATATATAACAATGATATGTTTTATAGAACTAAAGTTAATACCGATCTTGGAGCTAAAATGTCATAAAAAGTAAACAATTTTTTTAAATTGACATAAAAACTGAACTACTAAGTCATTCTTTTCTGATAAAATTTGTGAATATTCATTAAACTTTAAGATTCGTCAGAATACAAACTTATATTAAAGATTATATATGTTAAAGATCGTAAATAATTATTTTAAGAAGAATTATTTTTAACGTATACTTATAATATAATAGTATGACAGGTTTCAAGTAAATATGTGAACAAAAGTTATACCGACTTTCATGACAATTAGTTCAATCATCTATAATATCATTTGCTTAGAAAAGGACCTATTTAAAATTGATTTCCGTTCGTAACATGATTAAAATTCAATTGCGCCAGTAGTGATTTTCTGATATCATTACCAAATTCTGGATGCTTGTTCACTTTTTGGCTCTCATATTTGGAGTTCAGCCAAAATATTCTATTCAAGCCCGCACAAATGCATTAGTACGGCAGTATGATGTTTTGATAATCTGAACCTTTCTATAATATCTCTTTGCGACAACACTATTCATTTATTCCATGGTCATGTAAAATCATGTAAAATTAACTTACATGACTACTTCTTTTTTTAAATGTATCTCGTCGCCGTTATTAAAGTTCTACAAATAATTGTCGACAAAACTGACTGACATTTTTATTTATAAAATAAAACACGAACGCCAGAATAATCAACAAAATGTTGGAAGTAATTGACAAAGAGCTCGATAATTAATTTAAATTGACTCGCTCAAAACCTTCAACACATCGACCATTTCTTACCAATTTTTTACCCTTCCACGCGGTTTGTGGACGGCCCCTATATAAGTACATTGAAAGATTTTGCTGTTGAAAATGGCACTTCTCATCGTTTTGCCGAAAAGCGCGTTACTCATTTGTGGTTCCTTATTATTATTCATATTTGAAATAATGGTATATACCTATACACACATATTTTATACGAAGATGAATATATTACATCGACTTTGTTTTGATGATCTATGTTCGGTATATATGCACTTAGCCATTTCTAGTTTGAGCCAAAAAAGTCTTCGTGGGGTTCAAATCGAAAGTTGAAGTCAAAAATGGCGGACACGTACTGACTTCTAAAATAATCGAGACGCAAAAATATATGATGTTTACTAAATAAATATAAAATCAGCTATTATAGAGTATTTTAGGTACAAAACACTGCTTTTTATGCGTGCTTTATTTAAAGTCTTAAAATGACATTACAAAATTTTGAAAATGGCCGACTTAAGCGTAAAATTTTGTTAAGCTTTGCCAATTACGTTATTTAATGGTTTATTTTTCAATTTTATTTTTATTTTTATTTTTTTTATGTTTTATTTCTGTTATTATGTCCGATTTTTTTCAAATTCATAAATAAAAACAAAAAAAAAATATATTTTTCAAATCGATTCCTCAAATATTCATGGCTATATCGCATTAAGTAAAATTAATAATGTTATACAAACTCATTTAACAGCACTGCTGCATGTTCAACACCGTTCGTGAAATATGTATAAATATGCATTTGTAATTAGGTTTTGTATTACAATATTTATATGCAATACACAGCATGTAAATCGTGCTTTATATGTATATGAAACGATCATATATAGATATATATATATATAT
>JAPYZR010009177.1:0-17554 GCA_030522945.1 Trichopria nigra | reverse complement strand
TAAATTATAGAAATTAAAAAAAAAAAAAATAAGCAGAAAATAAAAATCAAAGTTATAAATATACGCAACATTAACAATAATAAATTCAATAGTCAAACACGGACTATTGATAATAGCATAAACTGACAGGAAATACAATGAAACTATACCCTATAATTTATGCAGGGCCCTTACAGTCCCGATCCTAATAATGATTAAATGACAATTAAATTGAAGATATTTTAATTTGTATGTGTATAAAGAAAAAAAAAAGAAAATTACTTCGATCCTCGTTCAGGCATTAAAAGTGGAGGTTGGTTAAAAGTTATTTATTTAATTTTTAAATTAATAAAATATTAATTTAAAATATTTATTTTGTATTAATTTATATTAATTTATTAACGTCGGATGTAATTTTAGAATAATATATATGCAGTTATACTAAATGGTTTGAATCGCAAACAATTTATTTAAATATTAAATGTATAATATTAAAAAACGAAATAAATAATGTTTCCTAAATAATCATTAAGAAATACGTGTAAGATAAAATGCACAGATATGTTTTGTAATTTCATAATAATAAAAAGCATTCATATATATTAGGAGATAAATCACAAATGATAAATGACATAAGAAATACGTAGATAAAATAATTTAATAACTGATTATAATTTAATTATACAGTTATAGATCATCTGTACATAATGTACATTTTCCAGATATCATTATAGTTCAAACATAAAAGCATATTTATAATATAAGAAATAAGGTTAAAAAAGAATACTTGTACCTATAATGCCATCAGGAGCGCAACAGGATCCGATTTCAAAGCAGAGTGTTACAAATCAGTGTAGCAGTACGTAGATGTTACGGCACACCCTCATTAGTCATCACCCGCCCACTGACAGCTGAGCTAGTTAGTCTCAGAGTTTTGAATGACAGATCTGTAACGCTAAAATATAATCTTTTTATAAAAACGAACATAAGTGTACAGATAATAATAAAATCTTATTCAAATGATCCCATCCAAATTTCGTGCAATGAAATATTTCTCGATGAGACATGAATGACATACCGCTCGAATATAGAGTATGCTTGTTTAAAAATTAGATTTGAGAGACGATTGGCATTCGAAGGTGTGTCAGAAAGATGTTCGAACCCGGTACTTTGTCGATTTGCAGTTGTAATGTACAACACAAATAGTTTTTAAATTATATTAATAAGTCATGTTTAACAAAATTAATGCTTTTTCATACATATAGGTATTAATTCGAAAAACTAAACTTGACATTGTGTTTCGAATACTCTAATGTAATATAATAAAGTTGTGTTTCTAAAATTATAATAATTATGAAAGCATGAGTTTATTTAAATCACTTTTATACAGCTTGTAATCGACATTTTTTATTATTTTTATTTCGAATCGCCATACAGAAATTATCAACAAAAAGTTATGAATAACCAATCATAAACAAAGACACACATAAAAACAATACGTATTCGAAATAGACAAGCAGAATATTAGATAATCCATTTCTTCAGGACGTTGGTAGGAATGATTAATTTGACATCATTTTAAAGACTTTTTAATTACTACTAATTGCATATTAATCTAAAAATATATTATTAAATCTTTTAATTGCAACCTACAAAAAGATAATTAAGCTATTCAGTAAAACCTTTCAATCTAACGAAGAACTTGACTCTGACATCCTCAAAATAAAGTAAATAGTAATTTGAAGTTTGATTTATGACATATAAACATAATTAAGCATTCTTAGAAAAAAAACGGAATAGGTATTTATTCGATACAATTCATGTTATTTACTAAATTGACTATGGAATTAAAATCAAACTATATTACCACAAAAAAATTGCTCCGTCTATAACTGTAAAGTACTTAAGTGCTTTTTCTATATAGGAAGTGGCATAAACATATGCTTCGTTTCTGTCAACAAAACGAAACTTTCTACTTAATTTAAGAATTCATGTCGAAACATACAGGAAGCCACTTGTAATCCTGGGAGGCCATTCTTTGTTTAATTTACTTCGACATAAGCATCTCCAAACTTACTACTTCAATCTATATGTGACGTAAATGCGATTTCGCAGAGGAATTCACTTGAATAAGTGCTTCAAACTCTGCAACTGTTTCCGTCCTTACTTGAACAGTACGGTAAAAAGAAAAATTAATGTATTTGTATCATTTAAACGTACGTTATAACAGTTTATGTAATTCTCAATTTTCAACTGTGCGGCGCATTTTTGGAATGGCTACGTATATTTACTAAGCATGTTTGCATAACTTTTTAAATAAAACTTTAATTGTAATAATATTTATATTACTTCTTCGACCTAAAAATAATACAATATTTTTAATTTTTATTTTATATTTACTATAGGTTTAAAAAATGTTTTCCAAACGAAAGTTTTTGTCAGATAACTAACTCGATTTCCTATATCTATGAGGAAACTTTAATCACAGAATAAATTAATAAAAACATATAATATATTAGGTAAATTCATTTATATTCATTAATATTATTAATTTGTTTATTGTTTGGTCGGTGATTAAATATATTAATTCGAGTTGGTCGAATTGGCCATTATATAATCCCTTCGAGATGTGCATACTGTACAAACTTCAGGTGAATAAGCTACTTTTAGATAATGTCACTTTTCAATTAGTAATTTATAGGCAGCATCGATCACGTGTCATTTAATACAACCTAAGTGTTAGACTTACAAAATCATGCCAAAGCCATACAACTCCGGGATTATATAGATAATACGACAATCGAAATTTACTAACGTTACACTGTGTGAGCTGGCGGTGGGATTATCGCAGATAGGATTTGTATAGATCAACCCAGTTGGGTTAATTCGACACTCAAGGCATAATAAAAGTTTATGTAAGGAAAAAAAGTTTTTTAAAAATGTAAAAAATTTTATATTTTCTGAAATTATTAACATTCAGAATATTGCGGAATAACTTGCTGTCACGTTTAACGTCTGCACAAAAAAAAAATGATGTGAAATCTATAGTCACACTTTCATTAACTTCTTTTCTATAGGTTGTAATTGATCATTCTCGAACCACTTACGGTCGAGTTGTCATTGTACTTTTTATCAAGATCGTATAAAACATCCAAGCTATTTATACATGCTATGTATTTAAATATAAGTATTTAAAAAACTATATTTGATATGATGTTTCATATTATTCTTTATTATTTTAATGTATAAATAATTGCGACCAAATGAAGTCGAATATTAATCATTGCATATTTAAATTTGATTCTCGGTTATTCGCTCTAGGCATAATTCACATATTGGCGACTAACAATTGATTAATAAAAGTAACGATATAATTTTATGACATTATTTATTTTTAGTTTACTTTTAAGCGGTGACGAACAATGAAATTTTAATTGTGCATTAACGCATATTTGTATAAATATCACTGAGTTTTCAAATTGTCTCATTCATTTTGATGATTCAGCAACAAAAATTTAATGGTGCAACGTCAGAAGAAGTTATTGTAACTTTAAATTTTATAATCATCATCAGGGCTAATATAATCTTTTCATTCCTTCATTTATTTTTCAGGTATAAAAAGGGGGGGGGGGGGGGGGAAACCCCCTCTCAACAAACCTGAAGGGTGGGAAAAATGGAGAAAAATCCCTCCTTTTTTCCATTCTGCAGAGTCGTGTTTGTGTATATATTATGAAATTCGCGAGTGGTGAAGAATTTATTGAATTTTTTCGATTAAATAAATTCAGAGACTAACCATTAAAGAAAAAAATATATAAGAACAAATGATCCATCACAGAAGAAACCAATCGCACATGTATCTCATACCCACAGAAGAAACCAATCGCACATGTATCTCATACCATAATCATAGTACCGGTCATACTTTTGATTTTGTTAATTATTTTATAAATACCGCATCCACGAACGATAGAACAAAGAATGGGAGGGTATTAAATCTAATGAAAATAATACGGTCAATGCAATTTTACAATTTGAAAAAATAATATTTTATCATGAAATTTGATTTAATATATTATATGTATATATATATATATATCGACTACGGACATATATGGAGCAAGAAAAAAAAACACAGAAAGAAGAGGATCATCGATCCGGGAAGCGGAGGAAAGAGCGAGACTGGAATTCATTTTCTGCTCGACCACCCATGGGATCGAGCATAAATCAAGGAACTTGACCGTAAAGAGGCTGACTGACATAATCACAGAACCGACTGACTGACGAGTCCATGAAATACATCATTGTAATTATAATTAAAATCATTCATTTACGAGATTAGCGCTGGACCTACTTTGAACTTCCAGTAAAAATTCAATGCAGTACTACAATAGTAGTGTTCACGTCAATTATATTAGTCAGTAAGAATAAATATTGCCGCAATAAAGTTGTTCCAATGTTTTCATTTATAATAGAATATACAGAGTTTTTAGGTTTTTAATAATTACTTCGAACCATATATCGTTGGATAAAACGAAGTATTGAATTTGATCCTTCGAAAAAAATGACTATTTGTTTTTTTATCAAATGTCCATATTTAACATTATAATGACAAATAAATGCAATAAAATAAATTGTGTCCTTGATTTTGTAGTCTGCACTATCTGGAGAGACTCGAACGTCCGATCGCCGTCAGTGTAACGATGTTGCCCGCGAATCACACCAGAGGTCCAGGGGGTGGGGCCCCTATAGTTTAAGGATATGATTTGACGGGATTGATGAGGCAAAAACTTAATTACGTATATATTATTGTTATTATTTTTGTTTAAAATAAATAATATAATTTACTCTTCGTTTTTTCGAACATAAAAATAAAAAGATTATGTTATGTTTAAAATTTAAACATTAAATTAACATTAAATTCAACAATGAAGTAAATATTAAAAATACGTGCGTTAAAAATGCTGGACAGGTGATTATTAAATTTTACCACGGAGTAAACGTTATTATTGAACATTGTTAAATGCCCCTATCAAAAGATTTAATGTGGCCGCTTGCTATGGCCATGGTTCCAGAAGCCTGGTGCTCGTGAGACCAGGTTAATTTTCGTTAGCATGGTGAAAGTCAATGCTTTAAACAAAATTTATAAGCAAAGAAAAGAAAAAAAAAAATAATATAACTTCACGTCGGTGAAATAAACCATTGCCTAAAACAATTAATTATAACATTGAAAAACTGGTCCACGAAGGTCGAATAGTATAGGGGTTCGAATGAGTTTGGGCGGAGTTCCGACTCTGATTAATAACTAACAAGCCATGAAAACACCCTAATGTTGTAGTGAATAAATGGCGTGACGGAATCTTTAACTGTTATGCTGCTCCACAAACAATCCAATACGCTGGCCTATCAGGTATGTCCTAATTGAATAATGTTGTAAATCGATTACAGGCATTTCCACATCACGATTAATCAAGAAAATAATAAGTTCTTTTAATAATATTTTATTTTTATTTGTAAAATAAGTCCACTCCTATATATGTCACTGATTGTTTACTGACCCAAAGTATTCGTGACTAATTAAATTAATCTCAAATATTCGTCGGGAAACTTGTTGTTATATGTAGTAATATTTCATTTAATTATCAAAAATAGTATTTCGATCATTGTTAACGCTACAAATGTACACACTTATATACACTTGTGCATGGATTCACGTGTTTTCGGAATCTCCAGACAAGTTGATCGTCAATCAAACATAACATTAAAAATTGTGCAGATTCTCCAAAAACTTCTCTTATAATAATATTTTGTTTTGTTCTATATGTATATAATTGTTTTGTCTACGATGTCATAAATACTACCAAAAAATTTTTTGCACTACCATACATCATCTGTCCAGTTTTCTGTTACACTGCCCATTTATCCTATACCTTTAACATGGGAAAAAAGCAAACTGGACAGAAACTAGCCAATAACTGGACTCATTTTCTACTAGGGTATTTAAAAAAGTATCTCACAAGCGTACTTTTTATTACACGTACAGTGTACGGAATGTAATCCATATTGTAAGCATTAATGACTAAAATATCGTTTAGATGCAACATGTTGACTCACTACTGTCTTCGCAATATATTGATGTTTATGACGAGCTCGAGTAAAAGAAATCATTTGATAACTACAATGTACAACGCTTTACAAAAGAAATGAAAATAGTACACATTTCAAATTAATAATCGGATTTCTATCAGAAAAATAGAAATACTATTTAATATTACTCACCTCCAATACCAAATTTCAATCGAATGTCTTATGAATTTCATTCGCAAAATTGCACCTCAGTAAGAATCAGTCGAAAACACACCCACTAAAGCGCATGCACGTATACTATAACCACACCTCTAAAACTATATACAATTTTTTCTAATTAAAGTTTTGACAATCTTCACATGAAATTTACAATGAACAGTGAAAGACAAATTATGTTTCTTAAATCAAGTATTTTGTACAGCATCTAATTCTAAAACAAAATAATAAAATTCATAATGTATAAATTTACAATAGTATCCATTATGCCACTGTATAACGAATTGGCGAAATATTCCTTATTATTGGGTCTTTTTTAAAAAAGAAGTTGAATCTGTAGAGCCGGTTCTGAAAAGGATGTGTTTGTGCAACAGTAGCATTTCATGATACAATTGTAGTGACGTCGCTAGTTTGCAAATGAGCACCGTTACTTCTAACATCCTGATGTAATCTTGGACTTGCTCCGGAGGTCTTCGATTAGAAGGATTATTCATGCAATTTCTACTGCAACGTGATTCAAGAGCTGCAAAGCCGATTCATTATCAAAGCGGCGCATCGAGGGTCGCAGGAAGACTTACGTTTATTTATCGATTGTTCAATGTGGTTCCAGGCGATCTTATCAGTCGGGTTCTCTCGTGTTTAGATGTAGTCGTCGAACAAGATCACCCGCATCACGTGAATCCTTATAGAATCCAGAGATCTCCGATAACACCCGAACAGGAGAAGAGACAATATTTCTGAAACTATATAGAATTCGGTTTTCATAACATTGTGCTTTAAATAAATCTGGTATTCTGGAATTAAGCGGTAGAAATGCTAAATATATTACTTCTAAACCTGTTCAAAGTGCTATTTCACACTATGCATGTAATGAAATACATGTCAGCGTCGGGTTTGTGATTTGTAAGTTTCGTTTATTATCACGTAAATTACGATGAAATTGATATGTATATCTTTATGTTCTGCGGTACTATACGAATAAGATTAAAACAGAACGCTTTTAAAATTGATGATTTATAGTAGATGCAGCATAGATATATAAATAACGCATAGACTGGTGCATTATATAACGACATCAAAATAAACTTACATGCTTGAATAGGACAATATATTATTATTGCATTTTTCAATTTAATAAACACTTGCACGGAAGTTCATAAACAAAAAATATATGCATAATTTTATAATAGGATCCTGTTGAAATTCGTATATGAACGAATCGCTCCATATTAAATTTTCCACCTATTTTAATATCCATGGCTTAATGTACATATTTGTATGCACGATGCGAGTATTGACGAGGAATAATTGAAAAGGGACTTTACTACGCATTTACATAAGCGGCAGGGGTTTCCAATTGTGCTGAGCTTTTTGGTGGATTCTATTTGCATTGACATTCGTCATGTGATTACGTCACGTAATTAGCGCAATAACACCTGCACGTTTAATAACTCACAAGCTTTCCTGCATTGTACTTTGATATGCGCATATTATCTACTGACCATCGGCCATTCCGCTGCGTTCGAAACTGTCGCGAATTTTGTAAATCGCTTTATTGGCATGACTCATAGTTTGAATCATTTACACTAGCTTGACATTCTCGTTATTTTTACAATCGCTGATAAAGCTTGCACTGCAATTAAAATAATTGTGTTTACAATAAGTAAAAATAATTTTCATGTATTCTTCTCTCATGTAGCTATAACAACTTCCAAAAACACTTCTAATACATGTACATTAATTCTCTATACTGCATATCTATACATACATAATATATAAATAATATTAATACATTGTTATTTATTCATTGTCAGAAAAAATGATATCCGTAATTTTTTAACTAACAACACAGACAGACAGACCCACTGGTTAAATGCTATATATATATATATAATCTTATATAATACACTACTGGCGTGCTTTTTAATTTTTTGTTGGTGAATCTTCTTCATACCAAGTAAATATCTTAGTAGTTCTTAATATCAAGATACAGAAACTACTAAGCTCATTTTTAAGATTCATCCTTAAGCAGATATACGTTTTCCATTCAAACAATAACAAAGCAGAATTTACTAAATCATCTTGGATTATTCTTTTCGAAGGTGATCGTTTCGGGATTTTCATTACGGAAAATCATGCTTTGAATTCCTTCCCATGAAGGAAGGGAATTAAGATACTTCAAAACGGATTTATTTCAAATCTTGTAAGAATGTAATTTTTGCCAGTTTCACGCTCCTGATTTTGTTTATCTCTCATCTATCAAAAGTCCATCTTGTGAGGTTGAAGTGTAGAAATGAAATAATTTATCAGATTGACATAATGTGCTATTTGATTGCTTTACAACAGGTCTGAGTATTACAGTGATTTATGAGCTCACTGTGCAGTTAATCTATTAGTGTATCATTTCTGATATATCTAAGACAAAATATAGTCTATATATCATGTGAAAAAAGATATTTGTGATGCCTGCGGTGTCTAATATCTTCACATGAAACTTGAAATATCACTTTCATTTATGCAATGTCACCAGTGTACTGCTATTGACCACTGATACGTAATACAATTAAAAATATAAACTTGTAAACTTCAAGTAAACATTTCGCAATATATTCTTGGAAAATAGTTCTATTTTGTAATTATAGAGTGATTTTTAATTTTTTTCTAAGTTTAATTATAACTTTGTGATGGCTCTTTTTTTTATAAATTATAAAATAAATTTACACTATGAGTATATGAAATTCAATAAATAGAAATACACTCCCCGCCAACTGATAAATTATTCGTTAAAAACAGTCGTTTTGCGTTAAAATTTTCAAAATAACGTTAAGTTATATTTAACTCCAGAATAAGTGCAATAATGCTTCTGGGAATGGGCCAATTAAAAGCCATATAAAACTATCATTTTCAAGAATAAAAAAGACGTTATTCAAATTTTCTACTCCTTTCGTGTTCTTTGTGAAATATATATAATAATTTAATTACTGCAAGAATAATGCGTATTGCAAAAATTATAAATAATCGATTATAAATGCAAACATTATTCGATAGCCAATCGCTCCCGATGCACCGCCCCCTGGATCCCCGGCTCGCTTCGTTCGCAAGATTGTCCTAATTCGACACTTGATCGGGCCTTAATGATTGTATTGACATCGCAACTGCCACCTGCTACAGTAGCCGCTCAGCTCTTCATTAGTTAAAGGTGCACTAATCTTATTAATGTTTGACGCATATAAGTTGCAGAATCTAAGTAAATTATATTTGATATTATGGTTATTTATAATATTTTCATGTACAAAAATTAAAATGAACCTTTTCTCTAAATTTCTTATAGACTGTAAATTAAAAATATAATGAGAAACTATACAGTGAATAGTATATAATAAATTATATATAGCTAATAAGAAAAAAAAAAAAAAAAAAAAAAAAAAAAAAAAAAAAAAAAAAAAAAAAAAAAAAAAAAAAAAAAAAAAAAAAAAAAAAAAAAAAAAAAAAAAAACCTTTTTGAACGCCGAAATTTTATTAAGGGAGTATCCATAATGGAATAGATCGGAACACTACTGCGCGCATGTATCCTCCCGGTGCACTTTTAACCTCTCGGGACTTTACTGCACATGTGCCATCCCCATCGCGGAACACCCCTCTGACGTTTCGCCTTTACAGAATACAACTAGGCATATATCAGATCGTACCATACAGCACGCATTCGTCAAAACGGACAAAATTTCAGATAGGTAACCTCTATACGTAACAGGAAATGGGTGTCTAAAAGTTACCTACCTGAAACATAATTTTGTCCGTTTTGACGAATGCTTGCTGTATGGGTACCGATAGCTGCACGTGTTTCGACCTTTTATATAGAGCACCATTGCGCACGTACGTTTTAGCCCTTCCGCACTAGGCTTATATTACTTGCGAAACAAATAGAGATAATATCGATTTTTGGGTTCTTTGTGGTCTAAAATGTGGACATTTGATGACAAAATAAGGGATTATTTTTTTTTTTCCAGAGTGACCAAATGCAATACTTCGTCCGACCGCTGGAGACGGTTTATGTAAATTTCTTATTAATATTTAATATTTTCGATATATTAAAATAGAAGTTTAGGAAAGTTTGATTAAAAATCAATTCCATTGTGAGAATGTAGTTAAATATTGTTTTTGTTTCTTTGTGAGATGTAGAAATTACGCACACTTTATGCAGATTTTAAAAATACCATTGGATATATTTGAACAAACTGTTGTAAAGTCCATAACTGCAGAACAAATAACCATCATAACAAAATAAAAAACAATTTTTATTTATTTATTTTTTATTTTATTTTATTTTTTTTTTTATTTTTATTTTGTTATGATTACTTCAGTACATTTATTTTATATTTTTTATCTTTTATTATCATATTTCTTATTGCAGTATATATAACGCATAAATGATGATTAATTAAATGATAATTACACCTTAGTGGACGTGACCCTTTCAAAATATATTTCATCTGTATTATATATTGCCACCAAATAAAATACATATCGTAAAAGATATATTTTCTAATTGTCTTTGGTTCAATTGGCAGAAGCTAGTTAGACGAAAATGCAATATGTACAGTAACTTCGGTACTTGTAGCTGTTATGCAATAGTGTACGTTCCGACTGAGTTCGCAGCAACATAATACAAAATCTTATATATTTAAGATAATAACGATTGTTTTAAAATCTCCTATTATGTATCTGGTGCAGATATCGCTTTCGATGCGGCAAATATAACGTTTTCAATTTTAAAAAACAAACACTACGTTTGATAAATACTTCTTTGTAAGCATTTTTGGCTTTTGATGATTTGTAGTTTTCTATTGTAGATGATCCACAGCCACAAAATACGGATTGAAAGCGACCGCGTCGCACGTGATATATATATACATTGGAATGTACGCGTTCAAAAAAATACATTTATGAAGGAAATAGTTTTTAAACCTCCCACTTTCTTGCAATTAAACTATGCAGATTTTTGTTTAAAAACCGCTTTGCAACCCCGGCCTTATTATTTTTATTGCGACTAACTTTAACCATGATACCAGAAAAGCTGCAAAATAATGTTAAAAATGGTCTATATTTTAGTTTACATAACATGAGAACCATATCGCTAAACATAATAGCGATCTATTAATATTCTACTGATGGAATAATAATAATGAATAATTAAGAAACATAAGTGGAATCGCTTTGAAAAAGGTACATAATTAATGTAACAAACGTATTAAATGAGAATTATTAATAACAATTTTTTTTTAATAATGGGTGCGCATCAAGAAATTATTATTCTACGTAACAAATTGCAAAATAACATTACAAACCAATTAGGGAAAAGAAAACATATCGAAGAAATACTATTCACTGTTTTGCATGCCACAGGTGTTAGCTCTGAAACGCATGTAGAGTTCAAAGTTGCCTAGAAATTTTGTTTCATTATTTGTTCAGCTCTTATGTCCATTGTGCTACACAGATTTATTCGGTGCGCGCTATTGATTGTATTTCATGTCTTTCAACCGAAATAAATTTACGCAAATAGGACTACACAAAATATTTCTCCTCTTTTTGAAGACAGTTTGTCATTCAGCGCAGAACGACTAGTTATTTTTACTTTTTTCTTTATTCCTCCATATTACGCGTATTTCCAGTTGTCCGCAGAAGAGATATCTAGTACAGGCGGGTAGGTGTATACGGCTTTACATATATGTGATGAAAGAGTCAAACATTCCTCCGTGAATGGAATGAAATGGAATTGTTTACCACAAACACACGGGAGCATACGAAATTTATTCGACATTCTTCGCGAAACAATTTTTCGTGACGGGGATACTTTTTTAAAAAACATTTAGGTATATCGAATAAATTTAAATTGTTGGTTAGCTTGGCCAGAACGGAGTATTCGAAAATATTCTCTCCTTTGCTATTTTTATAATTACCCTTATAAAGAGTAAAATATCAAAAGTTTTGTTTCCTACGTCTAAATCGGAATCAATTAAATTAAATTACTTTCCCTCAGCATTCCAGATGTGCTTTTTCTCAATCCAGCGTTGTAAGCATAATATTACTTAAAATACTCACCGATAATTAATTAAAAATAGATTATTTACATTAGTAACTTTTCGTTAATTTTTTTTTTTTTTTGTAATTGACATAGTAATATGAAATCTCTCAAAATACAATCCGACGAACTCTGACACGCACCTAATATTCCATACATGTAATTGACTTCAATACCTCTTTATTTTATATTGTTTTTAATATTACCGACAAAACATTTCGTGGACATTAGTATAAACATTGGGTTAACTACCAACATGATATAATGATACAGGATGTGTGTGCGTGTGTGGGGGGGGGGGGGGCGTGCGTGCGTGTTTTGTGGTATGTACTTGTGGGGACCTAAACACACGAATATACATGTATTTATGAGAAAATTTTGGATCTATGAGCACCGCCCCTATCATTTTCAGTATAATTCATTAATTGAAGGGACTCTTTCAAATGCATATTATTACTTAAAAGTAGAGTAAATAATATTACAAAAAAATTATAATAAATTAAATATTGGACGTCCGTACGTGTATTGTGTATGCGTTAAAAAGAAAAATATGTGTTAAGAAAATATTTAATCGAATATATTCATTAAATATTTATATTGTACCGATTTCCTTAAAAATACTGAGACTAAGGGATATAGAGGCTTCACAAGATTCGCAGATCTTGGCTATTTCCTAATAAGAGTGACGTAATACAATGGTGTTCGTAATATGATGGTATTCCCTAAGAGTCGGGATGGACAAACAGTTTCAAGAGCATTCGAATCCACCTTCTTAATGGGACATGACTCGTCGTCTTTACGTAAAGTTGAGAAAGTAGAGAAGGGGAAAGAATGCATCTACTATATGCATCGAGAAAGCTGAAAAAATAAGTTATCGAGTGGATGAAGAAAAAGTTCTGAGAAGAAAGTCGCCCATGTCGAAACGTAAGAATATGAACCGTGTGGGAGATAGACGCGAATAGTGTGCGCTTTTTTGTATACGAGAACTTGGGAATGGCTGCACCTGTCTGCACTCTAGATTCATCCGGTATATGGATGCCGTTACTCTTCGATGGTATAACATTAAAACAAATCCAACGAATGAAAAACAAGGGGTCGAGATCGTGTGCGACCGAGCGAAGATGGCTGTCTCTTATTTAAACTGAAGTCACGACCTATGCATGCCTGTCTGAGCTTTGGCTATAATTTCTTTGGAATGTCGGTAATCATGAGACATTCCGCAAATGTCCGAATGTCAATTGAAAAACTCTTGACGAAGGTCTCGCGTCCCTGCAGGTAGACTTAATGAGTAACCTACGATCTACGTTTAGTTTGAACAGGATATACCCCATGCTTCAAATATATAATTACTTAAAAGATAGTATTTCACAGAAACCGCGTAGATTTTGAGTTCTATTCATTAATATGACACCATAAATAAAAAATAAATAGAGCTAATTGATTAATTTATATAATCTATATGTGCTCTAATTTAAAAAAAATCATTTTTACTAATATTTTAATGACTGCGTCTAACTGGATTATAGTTATTTACTTCAACTATACAAATATTGCTCACATAGACACAATATGCTTATACAGAAAAAAATATTTTTTCATGATGAATATCATATTGGTGATTGCACTGAATGTTTTTACATAAATTCAGAATTCGGTTCAGAGTACCCGTAACTATGCTGATGGCTGTTGTTGAAATCGGAAAGCTTTTAAAATCCCCGTTTTAAAAATACATACGCTTTGGAAGCGCATCGCCTCAATACCCATTGCCTCACTTTAAAGAGCAGTCAGCCACCCACAAAAATCACACGCTGCATTCGCCCAAGCATTATTTCCAGCGTCGCAATTCCTGGTGGGCACTGTATGCGCAGGTCAACGTGAATAAATCCCGCGAAATTTAATGAATTTTTCCTTAATATCTGCAATTCAATCTGCAAATGGGACCCGAGCCTCGGACTGTTTCGCCGGTTCTCCGACCACTGCGGCGTACATACATGCATACACTTCATCATCCCCGTATAGGACCAGTATCTGCACCGTGCAAATTTAAATCTGGCACGCAATTTTAACGTATCGTTTCTACCGATGTTGCAAAATTACTAGGTATTCTACGTACACCTAACGCATACACCTGCGCGTTCAGTTTTATCGAATCTGCCCATACTGTGCTCGCATGGAAATTTGCGACTATATTAAGTAACGGTCACCGACGTCATTGCCACCGACATTTTGCATCGAATATGTATAAGCTGCAATTCAATATGACAGGAACGAAATCATTCATTTGACGACAATGCAATATCATGGTTATTTCTTTACATCTGGTCACATACATAATAAGGTGTAAAATACATTCAAGCGATTCTAAAATATAATATTCCAAATAGGATACAATATACATCCAATTTGCTTTTTGACATCGGTACTCTAACTAAATTTTATTCTAGTATTTTAATATTTGACCTATATATGTATACTTAAAAGTATTTTATTCATGATTGCGAACAGCACTTAGTTATTGATTACAGCATGTCATCACCCATACTTCTACGACACTGGTTAATGCGCCAGTTTATCCATACCGTCATTAAAAGCATTCGAAGCGAATTCGGTCCCAAAATCTTTGTGCTGCGTCATTATAGAATTATCAAATTATGTCATGTATTTGGCATACATATGCGAATTCCTAGCGTATTCGAATCAGTGCCGGTATTATTGTGCTAGGTCGGTCAAACGAGAGCGTGTTAACCATCGACATCAGCGATATCGACTCTTCGACGCCCCGTACCTATGCCCGTCGCATATCACCGACACGCACATTCACGTACGCAGGAATAATGCATATACGCGTCGGCGTCGGTGTTTCACCAATTGCCCCCGGTGTTTAATGCAGAGAAAAACGAGTGGGCCAGACAACCCCAGCACACCGTGTACGGCAGACAACGAATTTTCCTGGGCATATAACGCGCACCACCCGAATTCGACAGTGTTCAGCATTAATTGTCGATGATAATTTATTATTACGCCACCCGCTATTGCGCGTAATCTGCGTCACGTTTTACGATTTGCTTTCTGCGATGCAGCGCTCACAAAATCGACCTTTGCTGTCTATACATTCCCCGATATAAACGGAACCTATAATGCACCATGGCGCCCGTACGTGCGAAGCCTTTAATTAAACTTTTATCTGATCATGTTGTAATAATGTTGCAAGACTACATATACAATCGAGATATGGAGCCGTTAAGTATGGCACACTTCTAGGTTTTTCAAGCGTCGTATTAATCCCAATAAAGTAATTTACGATAAATCGTGAACCCGGAATGATCCGATGATTTCATCCAAAGTTCTAATTACAATAATATTATTAAACATGTTGTTAATCAATGTTTGCGAATAAAGTTACACAACGCATTATTTTAACATTAACTCTCCTATTTACTTCACGGTAACGTATTTTTCATATCATTCTGAATGTTTGATAAATATCGTTACAACAATAGTAGAAAATGATCATTTTTTCTTGTCCCTATAATGTAATATAATGTAATGTAAAAGTAATGGAGCCCAGAATAAAGTCTGCAAACCTATATGATTTCATTTTCTACTTTGGAATCATAAGACGATAGTTACGCAATCATTATCTTTAATAAATTTTAAATGAAATCGTCGATATATCGAATATACAATATTTATTTATATAATATCTATTTTGTTATTGCGCTAGTACGACATAAAATACCATTATTCGGCCACACTGTGTTTTGATATTCACTACTGCTGGTTCGCCTCATGTTATCAATCGTAATGCAAATCGTACACGGTGCAGATGATGCTGATCGAGCGTCATTTACATTTGGACACGTTCTTGACGCCCGGCGACGCGAGACGACGTATTTTCAATTTATTAATGTCCAGCATGTGAGGAGGTTACAACGCGAATGCAATAACTTATTAGCCAAAATCATTGAATACACAATTCAGCTTTCTTTATGGAGGTTTTTCGTTGCACTTGTGTCCGTTAAGTCGGTGATGGGAGCTGATACGAATAAGGGCAGCGAAATTCCCGTTTTTGGCAAGAGAGCGTATCTTCTTGCTAGCTACCGTAATCGCAATAACTACCTTTTTTCTACTGGCCATTTCCACCGCACGAGCACCGGCTCGCAGTCCACTCCAAGTAAACACCTACATAAATTTCAGAAAGGTGCTCTTCCGCCCCCTTTAACGTTACGACCCTGACCATCGTCGACCGCCGTCAACTATTACAGACCCACTCTCGCTTCCCATCGTATTACGGGGCCGTCGTTACCTTCACGAAAGCAAATAAACGGATTTCCCACCTACGGCGGAGGGCAGCTACGACTTAAAAGGATATTTTTACGGCGCCACCGTGTACCTAACACGAGAGACTCTCCGTTCGCCGGATCGCTTGAAAGATTGACCGCTAAAAAGCGTGTGACGTGATGGGATCAGTTATATTTAAGACGCTGACCTAATTTTATTTTCGTCCACAATACACAATCGATAATGGAATTCCGTTTAGCTCCGGATGTTGTTTACGGGAATAGCATCAGGAAATTGTTTTAATTATTTTAAATAATTTAATGCAATAATTTTTATGATGAAATTTGTTGATTATAACACAAGCATAGTATCTGATCTTACGACAAACAATATAATATGCACTCATAGGAAACTAAAAGTTATACAATTATTTAAATTGTTAAAAATCGGGGATATCTTCACTTGTAATTGGTCTATTTAAACAAACCGATAACCTTTAGATTCCGTATTTCTTCCCGCAAATTATGAGCGATTAATCAATTTTTTTATTCTAAATTGATAAAGTTATGCGTGTGTAAAGTTTTTCGTGATAATTGTTTTTGGCTTTTCCTCCAATATTATAGTACGAATACATCTCAAAAACTAATCAGATCTAAATTGATCCAACTTACAACTATCGTCCACGCGCATTTTTTAAGTCTATGCTTTTTTATCAAATGTTTATGTTTCATATAATAGTATATACTGATTGATAATTTGACAAGTGATTTGAGATGTTATAAAATGAATATATTATATATATTAAGTTTTTATGACATATATATATGAATTGCAATGATTATTTAGTCGAATTGAGTTGTAGTTTGTTTTAGCTGAACGTAAATCGTTGTCTACTATTGAACACATGTCGCAGGA
>JAPYZR010009176.1:0-12323 GCA_030522945.1 Trichopria nigra | reverse complement strand
GATATAACGATATATAATTATATATGGATTTTGACCTGATATAATTATATATGTATACATATGGTCATATATCGTTATATCTAAATTATATATGACCATGTATAATTATATATGGATTTTGACCGAATATAAGTATATATGTATATGTATATTTGGTCATATATCGTTATATCTCAATTGTATATATGATCATATCTGGAACATATATGAGCCAGATATAACCATATATGATCCAGATATAACCATATATGATTCAGATATAACTATATCTGAATCAATTTTTTCCCGGGAAGCGAATTTATGTAAGTACTTCAATACATTCCAATGCATTTCAATCCACAATAAATATTTATAAATCGCAAATATAATAAATTTCAATCCAAAATTATTACTGTACATTCTATAAAATCCATAAATTAAATTCTATTCATTTCAATTCAAATTAATCTAAAAATAATCATCGATTGCAATTAAAGTTATATAATTTTTAGATTAATAAGGATTGAAATGTATTGAAGTATTCATATGGATTCGTTTCGTTGCAAATGAATTCGTTATTGACCTTGCCCGTAAAATTAATATTTATTTTTGACACAACCATTCTTATTTCATTCATATTTCATTGATACAGCCACAGTATGATTGATCTAAAAATACTTTTTTTTCCGTGTGCCAAAACCATGTCAATACATTTTTGTTTACTGCAAATAATTGTTTAATGCAGCAAATAAAAATAAATTCTTTATTTTTGAATTCTCATATTTGTCCATGTCGAATACATTCAAATGGAAATATATTTTATCTAAAATATGAATGCATTTCACAGTCTAGTCCAATTTTATAAATAAAAAAATTTTATAAATATATATATATATATAATGAGAGAAAAAAAGAAAAATTTGCATAAAAAATGTATTTTCAGCCATTCCTTCCTTCTATTCGCACAATTATACGAAATATGAGGGATTAAAACCAGCGAATATCGCATAAAGCCGAACATAGTCGCGACCATAACTCCAATTTATCGCGGATAAAACGAAAGCATATACCTTTTCCGCTGTCATTTCCATTTTTGCCCTCCTATTATCCTCTTTAATCACGATGCCTATCGACAATTTACTCCCGATGTTTGCAGAGTATATAATCCGTACTCGTTAGCGGCAACTCGACTAGCATTCAGTTCTAAATTGTGCATAAATTGGTTATCTGTACTATCTGGTACTTGTCACCGCGGTAACAGGAATATTTCATTGAGCGCCGAGCGCCCAGATATATATACCGGCTGGTGTGCGTGCGCACTTGACGTGCCAGTCGCGACGATTTCCCGCAATTATTTTCATCGAATGCACGACGAATGTAAATAATAAATATGTACGTATCTCGCGCTTAAAGGCTAATGCGGACTGTGTAAACAGCAAAATTAAGTGCCGACGCGAAGGCAGCGACAATTTTTCAAGTCTAGAATGTCAACCGATGGAGATTATCAAAAAAAGATATACCGATTCATTTTTTAACGCCCGCTCGTTATACGTAACGTTATATTGTAACGCATCATGACACGAGCGCAAAATCGGAAGTTTCCTCACCATTTTGTCCCTATACATAAACTGGAATGGGTACATAACATTGTTTTGTTACATTCACAATAGGGATGAATGGAAAGCAATATAAGATGTGGGTCCTATAGTGTAAAGAATTTTGTCGTTAATGATCAACATCAAAGATTGAACATTTTTATTTTGTATACAAAATTATAACATTCGACTGAAAATCGACAAAAACGAGAAAGTATACATAAGTGCATATCCACGGGAGAAATGCAAATTATAGTAGACAGTCCGGTCGTTTTCGTTCTAGATTTTTGCTCCGCCTTGCGCAAAATGGAGGATCCAACAATGTAAGGAGGCGTATAATAAATGGAATACCCGCTTCTACTTTGCCGGGAATAGAGATAGACATAGATAGATAGGGAGATAGGTAGACAGAGACACGAAGTGAGATATATGAATAGATATAGGTGTAGAGAGAAAGAGCGAGAGCGATTACAATCTCGACGAGCCACGAGGCGGCCGATAAATCGATGGCGAATCGTTATTTACGGCGCGTCATTACGGGGATGCAAAGAATCCGCAACCCGGTAGCTTTAAGTTAATTTATTTTATCGCGCACGGAGCCCGCGGATGATTTGCTCGCGTCCCTTTGCATGCTCAATTATTTCTAACGACGCTCGTCTTCGAACGTTGCCGCTGCTCGTAAATGAAAGTATAAGCACTCCGAGTGTTTGCACTCGAACCACTTTCCACGGAATTCAACTCTTTTCGAACTACACTTAAGTTTTTCGTATCGGATTCATGCGATTTAATGATCTATGTCGAAATCGCGAAATCCCCATAACTGTTTCTTTCGAAGAAAAATAGTTCATTTTTCACTGCTCTATACTGTAGGATTGAATTTTCTAGCACACTCCGTGCTTTAACGACGTCGGATAACACTTTTTAACTACACGATTGGGTCTGGAGTGGGAGGGAGAGGTGTGATATCTCGCAATATTGAACGCCTAAAGACGCGATGGAATCGCGGTTCATCTCACCATCAACATATTTCTTGTGGTAGAATGTGGAAACACCGTTTCAATTTTTATAACGTTATTCCCTTGGGGTCCAAAGACTTCATATTGAAATGCCTGCCCCATCGAGTGAAACATTAAAATGCTCAGGTATGTACCGTTTCGATGATATTAGATTCGCCATATATCGTGCGGCGACCCTAAACGAAAAATACCGGAGCGAAAGGTAATGTAGGGACGGTCGAGATCTCGGAAAGGCGCTGGACTAAGGGTATGAAGGAGGGTACCTTGGTAAATTCGAGCTAAAAATTCGTTTCAGAATTTTCCATCTGTAAATTTTCAGCATTTCCACAGTAATAATTACTACCTGTCAGCGCGATTGTTCGCGATATTAACTCGGCCCGAGTCATTCCTCGCGCCGGTGCACGTACATGGATAAATCATCCAAGCGTTTCGCGGCTATCGCGTGAAGGTATCGCGCCTCGGGCTTCTTCCCCGGCGACCCAGCCCGACCGAGGGCTTAGAAGAACATCGGGCTTCCCTTGTGCAGATCACCCGTTATATCACCCCGATGTAAGACCTCCGTACACACGAGGATTTTTCTCGCGACACGTCTCTGCGAAAGGGCTCGAGAGTGCACAAGAGACACTTTATTGCACGGCATACGGAAAGCCACAAATCCGTTCTTGAAGTATGCCGAGCGGGAGGTATGAAGGAGGCGCACTCTCTCTTTCTTTTTCCAACTATTCCCTGGGTACCCTTTCTCTATATTCCCCTCTCTCTCCCTCTCTCTTTCAATGTTTCAGTCTCTCTTGCTCCCGCTTCGTCTACGTCTCCCACCTTGCCGGCTTTATCTACGTCTTTGGCTGGACTCTTGTCGAACAAATCGGTACAAACGATCGTCGTAAAGCAGTTAAGGCCGAGTTTATATGCGTCCTTTGGAGTCTGCGAGAGAGTCCTGAAGGGAGATGAGAAGCCTGATAGGGAAACCGATAGGCCGTTGCGGCGGATTCTCGGCCTGGCCCCTTGCTTCAGCTCCGGGACCCCCGCAGCGCGAGGCTTTAACCGATCAACGCGGAATTTCAAAGTCGCGTCACATCTCCTCTTCGTCCTTCCAAAGTCCACGGCGCGTTTCTCCTGCGAACGCTGCCAGTGCTAGTAACGTCGTCGTCCAGGAAATGTCGAGGCGGCGACTCTTTGTCCTCCGACTGATTCTCGACGAACAATTTAATCGGGAGCAGAGAGGGCAAGGGAAGCAGTAGTCACGCCTGACTTTGCAAACGTCTGGAATCAGAATAGATTAGCGTTCGATCAGTTTCGCTGGATTGGATTAGATTAGAAACTTGGAAACGACCTGATTCGACGACCCAATAGCATGCTACGTTTCGGTTTTACAATGTTCTAATTGTGCCGTTAAGCCTTCGAGGTCACTCAATTGCTATGCATGTTTCTTCAAATATTATTGCGAACCATTTTGAGATATGACACTTCCGAAACGTAAGGCGTATTAAGCTCTTGGGCTTTACCGTGCTAACAACAACAAATACTAAATGGTTATCTTATATTTTCAGGAATTAAGATGGCAATATACAAGACCATGACTGTCATAATACCATCCTTGGTTTGCTCGTTGCCGAAAGATATTACCTGGGTTTACGAAACAATCGAGTAAACCGAGTATATTTTTAAGAGATATGGAAACAGCGGTGTGAGTAGAGAAGGAAAAAAAAAGAGCACGACTTAAGAGAGCGCACCACTCGAGATTGAAACGTACGTGGAAGAAGAGACGCACTCCGGAATTCGAAATTTACAGAAGGCACCGCCGCGGGTCGACAGAAGCACTTGCCTGAGTCACCAGTCATCGCTTCGCAAGGCACAGGTTGCCTCGCGTGGATTTTCTCGTTTGTATACGATTTGTTTTCGGAAATCCTTAACAGCGAAGAGAAGAAAAAGTAACTTTACCATTGGCGATATTGTTTGCTCATTCGGGACGACCGAAAGGCTTCTCTCGGCCTGGTCATGTTTGCGCATGAGCTTTCTGTACTTTGCTTAAAATCAGATTGGATCTTGTTAAAAAGTCTTTTCAAACTGAAAATACATCATTTTGGGGTAATTGAAACATCGAAAGGATCAATAGAAGGAGAACATTCTCGATTAGCGCCGGTTCGGACGAAGACAATATACCGAGCGTGAAAGGTGGTGCAAGCGTTGAGATTATTGGGATGACGCCATTATTAAAACAGTGATGACCTGAGTATACGGAGAAGACCGTAGACGCCCACTAAATCTTCTCGGTGAGTTATAAACACCTAAATTACGGCGAGCTTGTTCCGACAGACAACTTATGTAGACTTTTGCGGGGCTGGAATTGGAATTATACAAGGCTCAACAAACAATGCCAATAATAGGACAATATATATATATATATATATATAGGGATTCTGAAATAGTACACCGAAGAAAGTTATTTTGCTAAAAGATTATCTGATAAAGATCATCACTTGGGAACCTAAACGACTTCTCTGAATCGAGGCATTTTAGAACTCTTATAGAGCGGCGCTACGTTTCGGTAACAAGAACGTTATTTTCTGACAGGATTAGTAAATAAGTTTGATATTACACCCTCTTTTCTAGTTTAGATGTTCGTTATTTTTTTTTCTCTCTCGAAGTTGACGATCACAACTGACCTACCATCACCAACTGGTGAAAAGCTCTTTAAAACATAGAAACACCTCGAGGTAAATCCGTTGACAGAAAAAAAGTAATTTCCGCAATTGAAAGGCGCCGGGTGAGAGACATCAGCCCCCGACGAGTCTTTTGAATTCTTCACGCCCGCAAATAATAAAGATTTCCGCGCTGGTCGTTGGCGCGTAGTCTAAAACGAAGCTTCATTTCGGCATGAAAAAATACGAGCAACAAAAGGGTATAGAGGGAACGAACGAAAGAGCGTTGGAATACGTAGATAGACTTTACGTCCATACGATGCCTCGCTTTTAACAGCGGCTACATGTATATCTCCTGCATTTCGCATTGAATCCCCACCTTTCTCGCGAAGGTGCTCGTAAACTCGTATGTTGAAAAAAGGGGGGTTAGGTCCTGATAATATCCCGAGCCTGTTGGAGGTTGCACGATGTCGAAAGAAGGAGAGTGCGAGGCAAACAAAAAGAGCCACACTAGTTATGCTAAACTTCGTTTCGGTATTGCCAAACTGGAGAATTATTATTGAGACAATAATGAAAGTCCAGTTGGTATATCTGGTGAAAAAAGTCCACATTTCATAAATATTTCAAATTCATCAAGCGTCGGAAGCGATTCTCGTAGAGTTAACTAACAATATGCCATAAAACTCTTCAACAGCACATATTCAAAGCGAGCGAATTCAATCTACAGCGGGCGAAGGTAGGGGAAGCGAGAGGAAGCGAGCGAGAAAAGCCGCACGTAACAGCTTTCTATTTACATACCACCCCCGTTTTCAGCCTCACCCCGAGTCGACACCGCGAGTATTTGCATTCAGAAATTGGCCGCCAACTACCGCACGACTTCCTTCCCACATCTCGGGTCGTCGCGTCGCTTTAATGGACGCGTCGATGATGTTTCGGGCTTCGTCATGGATCGTCCCCGTGTGCGATTAACTTGCGCGAAAGCCAAAATGGATCACAAGGACAGATTTAGTTAGCATGTACAATCCACGACTTGTAATGCAAATGAAACAAACGTTGAAAGAATGCGTTCTGACTTGTAATTTCTTTGCATTCGTTTGTAAGTAAAGCTTCAAAGTGTTAGTATGGCAACAATTAAAAGAGGCCACGTTTTTATATAGCTGCATAGAGTTTTCAAGTCGGTGCTTTGAAGTTTATGCCATTCGAGGGCACACAATGTTTACTTCAAAGAGGTGTTTTTATAAAAAATGCTTTATGATGAATTATCCATTTTTTATTTCCCTTGTATTACAGATAAAGGTTTGTTTCTCAACGATTTTTAGTAAGCTAATAGACAATACGCTCGCGTTTATCGATGAACCAGAGAGTACAAGGTGTCAATCGACGTCACCCAGTATATATACATGTAGGTGCTGCATTACCAGGCGCTTGCTTTCATCTTTAATCAATGACTATTTTTTCAGGTCAAAAATGCATTGCCATTCAACCGGTCGAATAAGTGACTCATTCGATCTCAATGAAACCTTTAGACAGTCAGTCGGATGACGTGTTCCTGAAAATTCATAATCGCGGCGTAAACACGAACATTGTCGGCGGCGCGCCTCGCGCATTAAAGATGCAAGTCGCTTATAGTCTAGAAGTTTTTCATTACGAGAAAACAACGATGGGCTTCATAACCTAGAAACCCCCAACTCGTGGAGAGCTCTAGTCGTTGGCGGCCCGGAGCGCTCTCCCTAACGAAACGCAAACATTCCTCGAAGGGTCGTGTGGCGGTTGTTTCCGCATGAAAAATCGCGTGCGGAAAAGCTATCGCACGTTAGTATCTAACGATCGCCGTGTATATACGCGTACTCGTACGGCCGGATTGAATTTCTCAGCCGCTGCTCACTTTTCATTCCGCGATTCCATTTCACTTATCGACGTGTATTTGAGAATTTCACGCGGAGCCTCGAGTGCGGAATGCTCGTGCTGCTAAATGGCGAGAACAATTGAAACGGTTCGATTCCCCTGATTTCCAGTTCCAAGAACGATAAATCATCGGCGAGTGCAATTTTGGATGGATTTTTCGAAAAGCGCTTTTTACCCTGTCGCTGGTGGCGATTGGCTTTTTGGGAGAATTTGGAACCCTGTGACCTGCGGGTGTTGAATCAATATATTGAATGAGTCTATGAAATTACTTTCTAATTTGGTTTAAAAGTTACAAAAATATATTTGATGATTTTTAGGATCGAATGGAATAGTTATCTAGACTTGGTTTTTGAACAGGATGAACCCTTCATGGATTTNCACCATGATGCGAGTGCTCCAATAATTGTTAAGCGACAGAACATAATCAAGAATCAATGTTTAAACCAGAAGCCTGTTATTGTTACAGTGTACTTGAAATTCAGCCAATGCCTCTGTGTTTACTTCAAATATGTATTAAACGTGCCACTTTTGAATATCAATTATTCAGCAATTAATTTCCAGTTTGATGTACGGGTATCGATCGTTTTGAGCGAAACTGAAATCATACTTGCAAATTTCACGATCAAATTGAAAACGGCTCGCGGCATTTTTTCGGTATTTTTTTCACGTACGTCGGGGGGGAATCCGCACACACGGGTTTCGGTGCATTTTCATGTCGGATATATAGGGAGCACGCATACACACGCGCCTGCATGCACACACGGGCAAAAGGAACAAGGTGGCATTGGGACGGAGGCTCTCGAGAGTGGCATCGAAGAGTACGACAGAGACGAAAAAGAACGAAAGTAACTAGAGCGAGAGAGATGGCAAGCGGGAGGAAAGGGACGAGCGAGGAAGACGGAGCGAAGGAACCGTGTGCAGGAGAGAAAGAAAGAGAGGAAGGAAGGCGGGAAAGAAGTGGGCTAGAGGGAAGGAGCATTCAACCCTTTCATTATCATGCGTATACGCGTTCAATAGAGGCACGTCACGTCTTCATCGTGCTTATTCGAGGCCCTTACTCGTTTACAATGTACCGTAGATGCCAGAATAAATCGAATAAACATTACTTAAAGAGCGTGAATATACCCACCCGGCTAATGTCGTATCGGATTTTCGCCTAATCTGCATTATTCTTGCGAATTACCGTGATTTCTTAGCCGAGATGCGAATTTAATCTATCTAAAAATTGACGTCATCAATCAGATCGCCGAGACTCTTTTATAAGATCTTGTTTCGTGTCAGTTTCGGGCATTTGAATTTTCAAGCTGTTTTAGTAAATTAGCCTCGGGGGATAACATGCGATTTTCTTTTCGCTCATCGTTTTTAAATTGCATCTCACTTTAAATGCGTGTGTACTTTTACGAAATTTTAACAATGACTTTTTAATTTAAATAGCTGGAAAAAGCAACAACAGGAACAAAAGTAAGCAGTCCTTTAAAGCCGTCGTCACGTGACGTTAACTTAATTACGTGTCGAGTTTACGGGAATACGTTAATCCTTAAAGTGAGCGTAATTAATTGATTAAAGAAACGTGTGTTCATCTCTTTAATTATTCCGCAATATATTAATAGGAAAAATGTCGCGATTAAAGTTGTGTCGATGCTCGATTCTGGTTAGTCTTGAGCCTAAATGCGATATGCTTTTATTTTTAGGCTGCAAACAAGTTTGCAAAGTAACATTTAATAGCGTGTTCATGCCCTGATAAGTTAACTAAAGCATTAATGTAATGCGATAATATTACGAATGTACTTCGTCTTAATAGTGGTCGATATATAATATGGAAGCGTTAAAAGAGTGTATTTATTTCAACTTATTCGGTATTTAAGATGTGGGCGTTTATGTCCTGGTATATATAATGCGAATGTTTTCGGTTAAAATTTATTGCAGTATAATACGAAAATAATATGATTATTATACGAAAATAATAATAATAAATTTGGCATTTATCAATACCGTTTAAAAAAGTGTAATTTTTACATGACTTTTGTCTCCATTTTTTAATTGTTCAGTGCTATTTTGTATATCAGAACGAAGTGAAATGTGGAATTTACATTTTCTTCCGAAACAAGTCACTGGATAACGTTTTAATTACAGTAGCATCCGTACATCAGCACGAGATTTATGATGTAATAAAAACGAAAGGAATACCTATAGTCGTAAACTTGAGTAACGAAAAAATACTTGCGATGAAAAGGAATTTAGTTTATGATACCTGGATTATCTGATCTTAAGCGCATTATGGTTTTTGTTTTATTGTATTTTCATTTTATTTATTTTGTTACGATTATTTACGTCTCGATATTCTTAGAGATCTAGAAACTGATAACGCTTTGTGATGATGATTGAGTAGTCTTCTCAAGTGATGTGTGTTTTGTAATATTTAAACAACAACAAAAATGGATCCTATTTTAGAATCTAAAAAATTAGAATAAACGTGACAAAGTCAAAAATTGTAATTAGACAGATTCGCGACATTTTTTATTTTTAGTGAATATTGAATGATAATACTGCACAAATATATTTTGTTAAGGCAGGAATTAAAAATGTTGTAATTACACACTAATAAACTCTGTTTACCATCAAAATTATGCTGTTTGTATTGTTAATAAAAGTAGATAGAAATCCATTATATTAAAATGAAATCAATGCAAATGTTGGAGACTTTACGATTTTAAGAAGATAGGGAAAAATTGAAATTATTATTGGAATTGATAGAAAATATGAATTTATTTGTTCGTAAAATTTTATTTATAACCCAATAATGGCAATTTGATCCAAAACAAGAGAATTATTACTGAAAATTATAAAATTATTAAATATAATTAATCTATATAAATTTTGCAACAATTCTTAACGTTAAAATGTGGAGCTAGTTACAAAACCGTACCGTCAATTTTATCCGCCTAACAAAACTTCGTTTTTGTTCTATAATTATGTATACGCGCGACGCATTTCGAGTTTAATACTCATTTTCAAGCGTATTATTTTCAGCTCTTGTCTCTGTATTTTTTATACTATTTCGTTTGTTTACGTCTATTGCTGTTTTGAATAATACGTTAGATTTAAATTCTGTTTGGTCATTTAACATTATATGTAAAATTTTGAAATTGTCTTCGAAATTTGAATATAGCTCTGTGATTTTCTGCTATAACTTGTTTTTCATAATTGGATTTTATAGAGTTTTTTTTTTTTATTGGTAAGTGTTCTATATATCTGGTCATAAATTGTCTTCCTGTATTTGCCTATTTCATATTTATTACAATCGTTACATAATATTTTATGCAATCCAGTTTTGTTTTCATTTGCTATTTGTCTGTCTGGTTTTAATTTATTTATGATGCTGTTATTTTGTAAAATGTTTGTTCTGATGGTGTTATATTGTGTTGATATTAACGTGTCATAATGATTTAAATTTATATCAGGTGCGGTGATCCCATTGCAAGTCCTTCTGTTTATTGTGTGTAATATATTTGTCATTAAAATTAAAATGATTTTTTTTTTAATAATATTTGTAATAATATTATTAATTCTTCTATTTGTTTTATGTTTAACTTATTCGTGTTTTTTAACATATATATCTGTTAAAATATTTAATCTATTATCTGTATTAGTATATATTTGTATATATAGGTTAACAACGTCAAATGATGCAATTTTGTGTTTTGGTTTTTAGATGGGTTGATATTGATTTTGTTGAAGAGATTTGTTGATTTATTTATTCTTTAATTTATTACTTTGTTAAACTCGATAGTTGGACCATTTTTTTTTAATTGTATTATGTTGTTGTTTGCTATAAATTTTAAAACTTTATTATTATATTCGTTTTTATCTATTATTACTTTTATCAGCTGTTGTGATTATGGCATTGTTATGTTACGCAAAAGTAATTTTGCATAAACCTTATAACGAAAAAAGTACGTAAATAACATAAGACTAAATCAGAATATAAAAATCAAACATTGATATTATCGAAAAGTATACGATGACTATAATTAAAAAATGTTTTAACGAATCCTTTTAGCTCGTTATGAAACATATCATCATTACTTATGCGAGAATTTACTGCAGTTTGTGGAATTATTTCTGCCCTGTACACTGAAAAAAAAATTTGTTATTTTCAAGTAAATATTTACTTGAATAGTAGCAAGTAAATATTTACTTGAAAGAAAAGATTTTCTTGAATTAAGTAAGATTTACTAAAAAGAAGGAAACATTTTCTTAATTCAAGTAAATATTTACTTGAAAATAACAAATCTTTTTTTTCAGTATATAGTAGTAAGTTCATACAACAAAAATGGATGAAGAAAACTTTGACAATTTTTGGAAAAACTTGAAAATTATCGATAAATGTGAATATTTTGTTGAAACAAAAATAGAAATTATTGAAAAATATAAAATTATCGTTAAAAAAATCATAACCATAAAATTCATACTCGGAGCAAAGGTAAAAAAAAGACAATTAAAAATATCACGTGACGATTTACGTGGGTTTTTCGGCCGATGGAAGGTTTAGGACAAATCGCGATCGTATATATCCATGACGGAACACGTGTTTCACTCGGTAGTATTCGAGTCTCATCCACGTTTAAAACCGATCCACTCTTAATGGATTTCGCAGCGAGTAGTGCATCGGAGATCAAACGAGCGACGCGATCATGCAGCTATTCCTATCTATCGATGAATCACCCTATGATTTTCGTTCACCTGCTCCCGTAATAATGTATTTGTTCCCCGTGAATCCTCGCGGTTTCACGGTATACGAGGACGAAACTAGCAATTGTCGCGTGACGCTCATTTTACGGAAATTATTCAATGCCATTGAAGCAGTCATTATTTAATCTTTATCATTATACTTTCTTTCTTATCTGCGTTGTTAACATGTAGAAAAATACGATTATTTACTGTAATAATTTGTCGGTCTTTTTTTTTGTTTTTCTGCAATTGTTACATGGGCAAATACAGGAAACTTAACTTTGTGCATTAGTAATCAGAGTTGTTTAGTAATCCTAAAGCAAATGATGTAAATATCGATGATTCCATATGTATGAAAAATATAATGAAATTTAATTACATCACTCGTTCATTTTTCTTCACTATTTTTTGATCACTCTTAATCATCGATAATTAGCGCCGCATGAGTTACAATACTA
>JAPYZR010009175.1:0-14058 GCA_030522945.1 Trichopria nigra | reverse complement strand
TTATCCGTATAGTAATAAATTAGAATAAATAGACATCCTGACAAGTGTTTTTATTCATACCAAAAGGAGATTAAAGTAGCCGGCTGCACACCAGCCAGTGTATAGCAAGAGGCTGAAAGAGTAAACGGCTAACAATTCTGTCATGGAAAATTAATGTTTTTTACTTATACATAGACAAACGATAGTGAATTGGAAATGATTTTTAATACGATTAAAATTATCGTTCGTCTTGCATATATATATATAATACCCGAAATATAATATTATCTTCATAACAAAGAATTAATAAATGTTATTGTTTATAAACCTTATTTGATTAACTGCGAGTACTGCGACGTTAGCGAACTATAGCCCGTCGTACCAACCTACCAAATTGATCGGTTACTGCTTCAAACCCTAACGGGCTAACGGCATATATACGCTCATGAACTAATGAATTTCAATAGTTCGCCCACTCCCGTAAATCTATTGTCTATTGTCTATCGTGTCTATCACATTCATGATCATGACATAACCATAGGACAAATCTCAGTCTCAGACAGACTCGACGGACTCGACGGACTCGACTCCCGGGGGCCGTTAGCTGCGAGAAGTGACTTTCTGCTTTCTGAGCATTGGCCCGTTCGGCCGTCGTCTCAGAGCTCTCAGAGCAACCCACTCGCCCCCATATATATATATATATATGTATAATAATGCAATACTCATATATGTATATATATATATATCGCAGAATAGTTCAGAATCAAATCGCAGTGGCGGCACCACGCATCAGTGAGAATTGGGATATTCTCTGCGGAAATGGATGACAGATTCGATGTTTTGGTTCAGAATACATAGTTCGGACATGTTTGAAGTAAACAAAGGATCATAGAGATGTTAAAAACATGCCACTCACACTCGTTGCGCACTCACATGCCTCGGCAATAAGAAATATTTATTCTATGCCTTGAAACGGATTTAAATTTTTACGAAATTCATAAAAATGGCAGGTGGAAGAGGTATCCTGAGTTTGAGATTTAACCAAGACCAAGGTATGCAAACATTTGTTTGAATAGATCATGTACAATAATACATATATATATGCTATCTCTAACTACTGTGCTTAGTATCAGTTATTAAACTGGTAAAAATTCGCATCCTTTATATGTAACAGGACAACTAATAAAATATTATTGTCTGCGATATTTGCATATAATTGTTTCTACTTGTTCAATTATGTAAAATTTCAATGCATAGAAATGGAGCATACAACAGTATACTACATAACATAAGATATTGTATGAAATTGCAATGTTGTATTTATTTTATAGTCCAATGATCAATTATTTAAAACTGCAATAAAGAAAACATTACTTTATTTTTAAATATCCAGGTTGCTTCACGTGTTGTATGGAATCTGGTTTACGGATATACAACGTTGAACCGTTAGTTGAAAAGGCACATTTTGAAAATGAGTTGATGGGAAGTATAGCCATCGGTGAAATGCTCTGGAGAACAAATGTTGTTGCAGTGGTTGCTGGTGGCACCAGGCCCAAATTTGCTGATAACACTGTCCTCATTTATGATGACGTTATAAAGAAATTCGTTATGGAAATTACTTTCACAAGTCAAATTAAGGCTGTAAGAATGCGGAGAGACAAGTATGATTTTTGTGAATTATAATAATATATAAATATAAATTTTTATATATGATGTAATCAGAAACCAATAATAAGTTTGACATTTAAAATTAAAAAAAATGTACATTAATAAAATGGAGTTACTTTAAATTTAATCAAGCACTTTAAAAATTATTGTTTTTTTTTTTTTTTAATTAATTATATTATTTTATTTGAATATGCTGTCATTTAAATATTTAATACATTTTTTCATGAGCATGAAGAGTAGTAATTTCAAATATATTTTTTATTTTCTTCATTTAGTCTGCAATTTTTCTTATCTTATTTATGTATTCATTATTCATAAAATTTATGTAACAAAATACAAAATAAGTTAGATAAAAGTTGCACAGTAAAAATGATTGAAATGCAAAATTTTATCTATGAATATTGATGTCAGCTATTTTAAAAATCAAATAAACAAATTAAAACAAATTAAAACATTGGAATTAGATGAATAAATCTTGTCATTTATATAAGTTTCCTAAACTTTCTCATGCTTTTTAATCTTTAGACTCATAGTGGCACTTCAACGGGAGATCCATGTATTCTCATTCCCTTTGCCGACTCGACGGTTACTCACGCTTGAAACTAGAGATAATCCAAAGGGGTTGGTAGAGGTTGCAACTCTAGCAACAGCTCATAAGCAGCTCTTGGCATTTCCAGGTCACAAACTTGGTAGCGTACAGTTAGTTGACCTTGGAGCAACAGAAGCAGGAAGTTCTAGCGCCCCAGCAACACTAGCGGCTCATCAGGCAATAAAAATATTTGTGATGTGTATCTTTATGTCTCAAAACTGAATATACATTCAATATGTTTTAATTGTGCATTAGGGTGCACTGGCTTGTCTGGCGGTAAATGCCACAGGTACAAAAGTAGCAACTGCATCTGCACAAGGAACTCTAGTCAGAGTTTGGGACAGTATACGAAGGAATCTTTTAGTTGAGCTACGTAGAGGTGCTGATCCTGCTACTCTATACTGGTAAGAAGTGCGAGAACATTTGTAATCATTTATTAATATATTTTTCTTTTTTATTTATTTATTTTTTTTTTTTTATTTGTTTTTAGGTATGATTGTTTAAATTATACATGTATAAATTTTCAGCATTACATTCAGTAGAGATTCAGAATTTTTATGCGCCTCAAGTGACAAAGGAACAGTTCATATATTTGCATTGAAAGATACACATCTCAATCGAAGGTCAACGTAAGTGAATTAATTAAATGGTAAAATTTAGAATTGTAAACAACTAACATTATTTTTTACTAGTTTCTCAAAAATGGGATTTTTGGGCAATTACATAGAAAGTCAATGGGCTTTAGCAACCTTTACAGTGCCTCCAGAATGTGCTTGTGTTTGTGCTTTTGGCAGTAGGAGTTCAGTGATAGGTAATAATATCAATCACTTTATTAGATATTAATTTATCTTTAATAATAATACTGAGTAATAAAATTAATTAGCCATTAACAGTTCCATTAATTGTTTTTTTTTATCGACCAAAGTTTCAAAATTTATTAATGTCCTCTTCATTTAGCTGTAACCTTAGAAATATTAGGTGATAAAAAGAAGAAAGTAATGGAAGTGCTAACAGCTGATTAATTTTATTCATTCTTAACAATTTCTATGTTCAACTTAAAGAATACATCATCTTTACAAATTTAATAATAATTAATTTTTTTAGCTGTTTGCATGGATGGTACTTTTCACAAATATGTCTTCACAGCAGATGGTAACTGCAATCGAGAAGCTTTTGATGTCTTTCTGGATGTCTGTGATGACGAGGATTTTTGAAAGTGGAAATCAGTGAAACTTATATGTACAGTTTATCCAATAATAATAAAATTAACTGTATTTATTCATGTTTATATTATTATACAATAATAGTTACTATTATTATTGAAAAATAAAATGTCTAAATTAGTAATTATGAAAGATCAATCATTCCCAATTTTAGTTGGAAAATTAGAAGGAAGACGTTGCCTTATTTTCTCTGGAAAGATAATATAACCAATTATGATGATGATAGAATTATGATAAAATTACAAAAATAAAGTTGAGAAAGCTATGTCAACTCACTATAAGGCTCAACATTGAATAACGGCATAATAATGACTGGAGTTATAGCTGCACCAATCAATCCTACTATTGTTCCGACAAAAAGTGCATATTTTACTCCTTTCAGTCGTGTCATTTTGTTTAATATAGATCTGCGACAAAAAGAAATTACACTAAATTAAAATTTTTATTTTATTTGTATTGAGATATTTTGAGGTTATATTTTTTGCTTATAAAATCATGTTGAATTGCATTTGTAAATATGTATATATATACTTATTTTATACTTAAAAATCGCTGACTCTAATACATTTTTCATTAGGTAAACTTTTATACCATAGATGGTATTTTGTTTAAATTACATTTACATATTCTCCGTTTCATGTGAGCAACTTATGCATAAAATGTAAACTGTTTTTATAATTTGCATACATACGTGTATTTTATCAAGCGCGTACTTTTTATTTCTTTATTCGCGGTTTATATGCATATAGAGGCTAAACTTAAGCTCCAGACTAATTCACCACTGCGGAGCCAAGTGGAGCTCAGATCCAATGGAACTGCGGAAAATCGCATTTATATTCTCCCATATCCTCCGCTCCCGCCTCCCATGTGTCCCATACCCCATACGTATATATATATACATATATGTATTACTGTTATGTTTGCTGCTGTCAAGCGCGTCGTCAAGCATTACTATAAATTTTGGGAGCCAAACGTTTAGTCGTGTACCGGTGTATGTACCTTTAAAAAAGCTTAGGTTATATTGCCAGCTGATCTTCGGAAGCATTGTTTGTATATGTACTTCTAATCGTTCCTGATTCTTGATCTCAAACGAAAAAAATCATGTCCCGTCCTGAATTCAAGAAAGGTGTTGAGCGAAGTGGAAGTATTTAAAATAATGTGAATATACTATTGATACTTTCAAGTGGCTTCCGAAATTCTCTAAAAAACGCAAACGAAAATGTTGTACAAACGTATTTCTTACTTTACTTTGGCTGGAGCTTTGAGGCTTTTACTCATGAATTCGGATTATCAAAAAGTTATCGCAGAACGCGTCGAAGTCTCAACAGCTTTGAATTCCTGGAAAAGAAGTAATTTTATTAACAATTCATTCCTATAGTATTCATTACACAATTGTGACAATAATTATTTGCAGTAACAGAAGGTGTATATCTTCGCAACTCTGGGGTTGATCCTTACAGCGGTGACTTATTTCATGAAACTCCTTTGGGGTTAGTTATTTTCGACTTTTTTCAAAAGTATTTCTCGACGTGGAGTATATGGGTCCTGTTCGTTATTGCAGATCTCGCAACTGCTTGCCTCTTGGGGCTTACTGCAAAATATTACATTCTAGAATTGGTAATTATTAAAATTTTGTATTTTGTGTAACACTTAATGAAATATATTCATGACTGTGATGCATAGATTGCACGTGACAAAGAAGAAGAAATAGAGCGTGAACACCATGAAAATGACGAAGAACGGTCAGCACAATCTTCTACAACTGCCGCTAGCTTGACTTCAGTTTTTTATGTTTCTGCAGTGTACTTATTCAATCCATTTATCGTCCTCAACTGTGTAGGTCAAACAACAACAGTATTCACAAATTTTCTCCTATCCATTGCTCTTCTGTCTATGATAAAATGTTCGATTTTTTGGAGTTGCTTGTCAATAGCATTATTAACATTGCAAGGACTTTATCCTATATCGTTGATTGTGCCAGCTAGTATATACATTGTCAGAAGAACGAAACAAAATACAAAAGCACTCTCAATAGCGATGATCATTGGGATGTTTCTCAGTATGCTGGCTGCAGTATTTTATGCGTCGTATTATGTGATGGGCAGCATGTCTTTTCTCAGAAGCACTGCAGGATTTATTCTGTCAGTCCCAGACTTAAGGCCTAATATCGGTCTGTATTGGTACTTCTTTACAGAGATGTTCGAACATTTTAGGTGGCTTTTTATAGCCTCTTTTCAAATAAATGTTAGCCTGCTATACATACTGCCATTAGCATTGTGGCTGCATCGAGATCCCATGTTGTTGGCTTTTTCATACCTTGCAATAGCAGCAATTTTCAAGTCCTATCCATGTATTGGAGATGTTGGATTTTACATGAGCTTATTGCCATTATGGAGACACTTATTTAGACGTAAGTCATTTTACAACTTTCATTTAATATATAAATTTACTTGCACTAAATTTACCTAGTAAACCAGATTTGCATCTTTATTACAACTAAAAAGAAGTTACATAGTCATTAAATTAAGAAAAATTTTTAATTTATCAATTTAGTTGATTTTTTAAAATATGTTTTGTTTTTTCATCCAGATATGCAACAAGGCTTTATTGTTGGCTGCTTCATGCTGTTCTGTACAGTTTTCGCACCGAATGTCTGGCACCAGTGGATCTATTCAAGATCAGCTAATGCAAACTTCTACTTTGGTGTAACACTAGCCTTTGCAATTGCTCAAGTTTTTCTATTGACAGACATTCTTTTTGCAAGTGTAAAACGTGAGTTTGCATTCAGACATGGTCTTTCGGGCCAAGTGCATGGAAATAAAGCTAAGTTAATTTTAGAATAAACTATCAGAGATTGGATGCAATAATGTAATTTCATACATTAAGGAATAAATCACTTTCATATCAATTTTTTTTTTTTCTTTATTTGTAACAGTTGTAAATTGACTTGAAATTTATTACACTCCCAACATCAAAAAATTATAGTTTTTCAGGGATAAACGTATAAAGTTTTAATATTTAAATCTCGTTAATTAATTTTATTATATCAAACATGCATTATCTTTCAACATGATTTATTATGAAATGTCACAACATTATTTATCAAACCTAAAAATGCAATAAAAAAAAAATGCTGTCCGTGATCTTGTATGTACGTATGTATGTTTACTATGATCTGTAGCTCACGAACAAAAATAGATATCAAAAATGCGCAAAGGCTATACTCGTAAATTGTCTCAACTTAGATCTGATTAGTTTTTAGTATATAGCCGTACTAAAATAGCGGGATAAAGGCCAAAAACGTTATCTAGGTTTCTTTAAATTGACCTATTATAGAAGTCGAGATATCCACAATCTTAAGCAACGTAATGCAATAAAATCCAAAAGTAATCGTATCTTTCTAAGTTTATTGAAGAAAATGACGAATGAGTACTCTAAAATATTCGTAATTATATTATATACTGAACACAACCGTCATCGGTTTTCTAAAATTGACCAATTAAAAGTGGAGATATCCCCGATTATATAGTAAGAGAATGAGCCAACCTTAAAAAATTTTATATCTTGCCTCATTTATTAAATTAACCAATCAGAAGTTGATTTAGATATCTCCGATTCTCTGATCTCCAAGCTGGAGCCCTTGCGGTATGAGGGAGAAGTTTTGAGAAAATGTTAATTTTCAAATTTTTATACATGAAAATATCAAGTAAGATTTAGTTATATTTTGCAACTTATATTGAAGATCAACTTTTACCAACCGCAGTCGCAAAGTGCGTATGCAACATCATTTACGCCCTCAGGGCCGAATGGCGGAGATCTTGCATGCGAGTATCATATAATACCACATCATATAATAATATCGTTCAAGGCGAAGGCCCCTAATTATTGTTTTCAAACGTAATGTGTTTTGACTGATCTTTAGATCAGATTAGATTAGAGGAGGCGGCTGGCACAGCGATAAAAAAACATAAAAAACGTATATTTTACCAAAATCACAATATCGGTCAAATTCGAAATAATGTCTTGTAATATTTTTTCCTACTTGATTTTTGCGTATATACATGGTGCGTATTATTATGTTCTGAAACATATATGTAGATACTTTGATCCAGATTATGGAGATCCAGAGAATCGGATAAATATATCTCGACTTCTGATTAGTCAATTTGAAAAAAAAAACGACTGTTTTATTCAGTATGAAATTCCGCGTATTTTGGATATTTGTTTAAAATATCTATTATATATGGTACAATTCATTTAATAAATGAAGAAGGGAAGATATAAGATTTTTGAAGGTTTGCACATTCTCTTATTATAATCGGAGATATCTCTACTTCTATAATTGGTCAATTTTAGAAAACCGATGCATATTCGGTGTTATAATTCCAAAGATGATGGGCTTTGATTATATTCATTGCAGTAAAATAATTCAGTGTTATCTTCTAAATAATTTTGGAATCCGGCCCAATTGGTTTTATTAGAATGTATAGTCTGAATGATTTTTGATGATAGTTGAATTGGTCAGTATATCTATACATTAATGAGAACTGGGTAGTGGTATGATCCCCAAGTCTCATCATTATTAACTATATAACTCATTTTATCAGCAAATTCAGCTGCAGATAAAATTAAATCAATATTGGACTTTTTATTTCTATACATCAACATGTGTTAAGTGTCGTGATTATATGGAGGTAATATACGTATTTGAGTCGTTGGTCGGCGGAGCCCCTAGTTTTTAATTAATTTTTCTACATTCTTTAATTGATCGGTAAATGTCATAAGACGATTGTTGAGTCCTTCTTTTCTTCAGGTTTCTTTTTGTCTTTTCTCCTTGTTTTTTTTTTTGTTTTTTTTTTTGTTTTTTTTTTGTTTATGGTTTTCCACGTTAGTGTCCGTCGACATATAGATACAGACGCTGGTCGTTGGTGGGAACAATAGGCCTATAATAACTTCTTCAGTCGGCCCATTGTTTCCATTCTCTTATGTTTACCTTTTGCTGACTGTTACGGACGGGATTGGTTTCGCGGCAATAGCGCACATATTTTCTATTTTTTTTGCGAATTTCGTTTTTTTTATGTTTATTGTTTGTAGCGTCGTTCGGTATCGCCGAAAAGATACGATCGCATTATATTTTCTGTTTACGATTATTTAGCGCTAATATTAATACGAGGAAAACATTGGAATCCCCCCACCGGGAAATTTCTACATTTAATCTGAAGAATAAAAATTGTACGATCGGCAGCGATATGCGACGGGGGAACGGGGAACGTTAACGGTGGAAATCGGGGGACGTTGCGTTAGTGGAGGATGCCCCGGCATGGGAAACAATGACTCCCAGGCAGGTACCCTTCTCGCCCCCCACATTTTGTCATCCCCAATCGCGGGATCCACAGGGTGGGGAGCCCCCGGTAGTGCATATCCGACGATCAAAGCATGGCACGAATCCACAACCAGGGAAGTCCACTATTCTCAAACCGCATGAACCTTTATGCGGCTCGATTCAGAAGTCCATCTACCCACAGACCCACACGCCGCCCGGCGTTACCATCCGTACCATCTGACCGTCCACAAGAGACCCGCCGTTGCCACTTCGGATGTATCGGTTGCCGTTCCGGCCGAAGTGCAACCCCCAATTTCGATGAATCCTGGGAGCCTGCCAGGCTTGCCAGATTTGGGCGATAAATCGCCCAATTTTCATTTGAAATGTACATCCCCACTTGGCCTATCTGGCAAGTCTGGGTACCTCGCCGGCGGATCCGAAATAAGGAATCAGTTGCTTTTGAGTACCCGTCGCATTCGATCGCTGTTTATCTCCACGATCTATTTTGTATTCATTGTCGAAAATAAAGTATTGTCACCGGTGTGGAATCGTGTTTCATTCAGTCCCCAACATTAAGCTGTCTATTTTCCGGGAAGTCCTTAGACAATAAGGTTGAGTTTGTTAGGGTCGATGAACTCTGATTCAATTGCTGCTTTTCGGTGTTCGTGCAATGTTTGGCAATATGACCTTCTTTACAAAGGAAACACGTTAGCTTCTGCGATGAAACATATATCCAGGATGTCGTTTTTTCGTCGTGATTAATTTGAAATGAAGTAGATATAGTTTTTGTATTTCGTCTTGATGGATTAACATTTGACGACGAGAGCTCAATATGTGATTCAATCCCGGCTCGTTCCACCCTGTTCTGATGTGAGTATGGTATTATACTGGGTGTACATTGGAGAGAATTATTATTTTAATTTTGGAGAATAAAGTGTGTAATTCGATTTTATGCGAGTTAATTTACACAATACTGTGCGATTCTATTAGTTTTTCTACCATTTGTTGAGATGATAGGTACATACAGACACGACCTTGCGAAATTCTTGAGATGAACAGAATGTTATTCGTACCAAACAATCTGCCAACTACAACTGCAAACTCCTTTATAGTGATACACCGTCGATGGAGTCGAGAACAATCGCTCGTTCTTTTTTTGGGATAGCTGATTGCTGTACTGTTCTGGCGTATGACATTTTACTTTTATTCGGTAATGAATTCACATTGTCAGAAGAACTTGGAGATGGATTGCTGCCCCTGCTACCAGAAGCATCCATGTTCTTGGTGCGCTTGAGCAAATAAATGTACCCAAGAAAGAAAAAAAAAAAAATTAGAAAGGAGTGTGCTATTAACACACACCGTGAAACAATAGTTTGAACTATTGTAAAACACTCGCGGACTAATATTTATCCTCGCTCGCACGATCCCATAAACACGTCCGTGTATTATGTGCGACGGTTCGTACGGAACCTTTTTCAATTTTATTCCACTATTTTGATTAAGATTATGGATATCTCGACTTCTATAATTGCTCAATTTATTCCGCAAATTGATACTTTTTCCGAAAATTGTGAACCATTAACCAATGATTTTGATATACTGTAATACATAGATTTATATGTTATAATTTTTTTTTTATAATTTATATTATAAATTTTTTGGCCTTTCATCCACTATTTTAATACGGATATATCCTAAAAAATAATCCGATTTAAGTTGAGACAATTTACAAGTATGATCTTCTATATTTTCAAAAACATGTAATTTTTTTTTTCGAGTGACCAAATTCAATACTTCGATCCCTGTGGGTATGGTGCATTATTTGATTCAGTTATAATAACAGCCCTAATAGTTAATTTCATGCATTAAAATTAGTAATTTTTTTTTATTTGGAGGATCTGTGACAATAATAAAATCTTAACGTTTCGACCTTCCGCTGTGGTCCTTTTCAGGATTTATTAAACTTTTTATCTAAAACTGTTTAATATATTTTTTGATTGGGTAAAACTTCGGAAAGACTATGTGACCTGGAAAAAAAATTATACATGGTTTCTTACGTATTTTGGGTCGCTAATTACGAATATGATAATAGAAATTGGCGGTCGGACATATTTTAGCCGATATCTTGAAAAAACAGCGAAAAAACGTGGTTTTTTCACTTTTTTGCAGATATTTTGAAAAATACTGATCTGACGAAAAAAATGTTTCAAACAAAAAATTCAGAGCATTAAAATTCTCTACAAAAAAGGTTTTTTCGCAATGTCAAACGAAATTCCGCAAACGAGCGTCGAAAGTGCGCATATAATTGGTTTCTTCAAGGTATACGTTGGTGAAGTAAGCATCGTACTGGAAAATGAATGAAACAAAAGTTGTAGGAAATGACCCCGACTATTTTACGATGACCTCGGTTTATCTGTACCTACATGCTTGGTGGTGGTTAGGCTAGTAGAAAGGGGCAGAGCCCCCCAGTACGCAAGCACCCCCTACTTTCAGGCATTATCTTGAAAATTCACAATTTACTATATCCTCCTGAAATGTAATGCGTGTACCTAGGAAGGACCCTTCTTTTTTTATACTATAACCACACAGGTATGGGTGATAATCAAACCCACGTGATATCCGGTTGGTGGTTAGGGTAGTAGAAAAGGAGGGGGGTGTAAGCACCGCGTCTCGAGTGCCAATTACAAAGCAGCAGCCAGCGGCGGCGGCAGGTATACAAACGTATAACCAGTCACATTTATCACTATTTTACAAGATTTCTTTTGCGATTACGACAAAAATGTATATAACCTTTTTTGTAGAGACTCTTCTGATCTACATTTTTTGTTTGAAACTTTTTTTCGTGCGACTTCGAGTTTTCAAGATAAATGCAAAAAACTTAAAAAAATAACGTTTTTTCGATGTTTTTTCAATATAGCGGCCAAAATGCGGCCGAGCGACTAATTTTGACTTCAGATTCATGTTCAGCGACCCAAAATACGTCGGAAAACATGTCAATAAAATTATTTTCGGGTGACGTAGTCTTTCCGAAGGTCTACCTTAATTTAATACATCGGTCAGTTTTACTTGCTTCTATACCATTATGGATCAACTAGCAAGCTTGCTTTATATCCATCTTTCGGCATTATTGGTTTTGAGCTTATGGTCAATTTTTAAGGTTATTTGGAGGTAAAAGTAATTTTTCTTAAATAGGAACCACTACTATTCCTGACATCGGATTCTACTAGAACGGGAAATCCCAACAAACGAAATAGTATTGAATCCGGAATCTGTCCACTTTCGGATTGAATACTTTTCAATTCTGTATAATATTTCGTGATGAGATTATTGTAGGTCCAAGAAGATAGTTTTTAATTTGTAAGAATGTGACGTTTAGAAGTTTAAAGGTGTATATATAATATACATGTACGTAAGTGCTCGAGAGCACGCATATTCGTAACAGTGATTAGAGAAATCATGTTGCATTCGCCGGTTCGTATCGCCTTTCAGATTAAAGGAAATTCATATGCGCGTAATAATCGATAAGAATTTAATATACATTTATTGAAACTTGAATCATTTCGTATAAAGTTCCGAATGAAAAATATATGCATGACGCATCCATCATCTTAAATAAAATGCTATTTGTAAATATTTGTGACGACGCCTGATTTGAAAAAGATAACAAATGACTCAATAACATACGGTGCAGTGGGTTTGGAGCAGCATATATATATACTAAAAAACAACAATATTGAACCAAAAAATGATTTCTTTTTTTTTACTCCTACAAGAGTATATACTAAAGAGTGTATACGACGCTATATAAATCTTTTTTTTTTTTCAACGCTACTGTTTTTTAATCTCCCAAAGTAAGCATCCTGTGGAACAATGTTTCAGACAAAAGTTCTTAAGGATAGTGGGGTAATGGGGCACATCTTTCTGCATTATTGGTTCACGTTAAACGTTATACAAGAACGTTTCATTAATGTATGAGTAACGGTAAATGTCCCCACGCAAGAACCTTCAGGAATATATAACGTTTCATTTATTGCAACAATTTAATTGCAACATTAATAACAATACATATAATAGTACTTTATGCACCAAGGGCGTGAAACGGTCATTTTAAAATTTCGATAGGATACAGTCAGAAACCCATAAGATTTTTACTAATTTGTAACTGTTACTATCTGCAAAATGACTGTAACTGGAAAAACAGATAAAAGTTGGGCAATTACATACAGGGATCCTAGCGGTTCCTAACCGTATTCTGCATGACATACCAATGTATCTGTGTACATCCGCATTTACCTACTACACCAATCTTATCTGTTCTTGACCGCATTCTATACGCCCCTATACTATCACAGTGCCTGGTGGTATTTACGCGTATAAGTTCTACCCGATTCTGACAGCACTCTGTAGGTCGCGCATTATGTAACTGCATCTACTATATCGTAAATTACTCGTTGCAATTGTAACTGTCCCTCTGACAATGTACGTAGTACAATGCGGACGTACAAGTAACGCATAGAAGGAAATTAAAGCAATGAGTGGCTTTGATTTTTATAGTTTTTTCAATTCGCTGAACCTTCGTGCGTTTCGTCTGCGTGTGTATATACGTTTTTTTTTTTCAAGATACGGGAGAGGGGTTATAATAAATCTTATACGATTGCAGAATATAATGATGTATCATATATTTTTTATGAGTAATTTAATTGTAAACATATAATATACGTCCGTGAGCCAATATCTATATATGTCACGTATATTCGGAATACGACATATACGTACGTGCTGTTTACATGTTTGACGAATAACAATTTTTCCTTAATGTTTACTCACGGGCATTCTTCTTATATCTTTACTAGCATTCTTCGTCGACGTTGATTATTTTCATTATTTGTGCATGTTCATTACTTTGTAACTGTATAATGGAATCATTCGTTTTCTTCTCTGCGGCCTATATTCCTATAATATTATAGCGGTGTGGTAACCCTGGTAAAAATGGAAGCGTACCGTACGCTTACAAGTACAAATTCACGCTTATGGAACGCTTTGAGTACACTTAAAATGCAAAAACAAGCGTGAATTTTTACTTTTAAGCGTACCGGTACGCTTCCATTTTGACCAGGGAAAAGGTACGCTTATATAAATGAATCGTTGATACGTCTCATGTTTTTCTTCGTCGCTATTAAAACAGTTTCTCCCAGAACTTTTCCTATGGAAGAATGCATAAATAACCCAGATAGCAATGCTGCGTCGCACCATGAAATATAATGTAACATATAATT
>JAPYZR010009174.1:0-14098 GCA_030522945.1 Trichopria nigra | reverse complement strand
TTTTTTTAATATAAAAACAATTGTAGTGTGATAATAAAGTTTACTGCAAGAAAAAAAATCTTGAAAATTTATGCAAAAAGACTAGAGATGCCTCCTTAAATGTACTGGAATATAAGACATCAGCATCAACACTTGCGCACATTAATACATTTATTTATTCGTATTATGTGTATTTTTTGATTAATATTATTTTTATACGCTTATAATAACTTTGCCCTTTTTCGAAATAACGTTTCCTGGGAACTACAGATTCAAAAAATATTCAAAGTCAATTTATACAATATTTATTTGCACATTTTTATTATTTTGATACAATGTTGTCATTTCTTATTGTTTTGTAATCGAGTGAATCCGTTAATTTATTTTATTTTTAGTAAAACGTTGGCTGTGGAAGAAGAGATTTCCAGGAACTATCACGTTACTATCTTTGATGTTGGTGGTGCTTGTCCCTATCAGTTTGTACCTGCTTCTGGAGGATGGTAATTTGAATTATTTTTATTGATAAATTTTGATACCTGTTCGTATATTTTAGTTGTGATATTAAACGTATTTAAACATCGTTGCAGAGTTGTTTTTGTATACATGTAATAACGCTAATGATGTTTAGTCATTTAAACTGAATTATTGATAATGGTTATACATATATAGGCCATATTCATTAACGTCATTTTTTGTTATTACTTGTTAAAGTCTATAAGTGCGGTATATAATCATATAATTATTGCGACACCTGTGTGTTTTTAGCACAATTTATGATACAACCAAATACCTGTTTTAATTTTCCCGACCTATTTTCAACCTGGGGTTGTTGATAATTATATTCTTGAGTATTATTATATATAATACAAAATAATAATCTCCGTTCGTTTCTTTTTTTTTTAAGTTTATAACAGAGTGACGTTATAGTGGTAATATGGCATTAACGTACACTAGATGTCCATTATTCTACGTCAAATGGATGTCCGTTTTATGTCAATTTTATGACGATGAAAAACACCCTTAAAAATAGACTTATTATTTACGTCCCGAGAAGTACGTACAATAGACGTCTATTTTACGTCCATTTAATGTCCATGAAAAACTACTCTTGGACAAAAAAAATGTACGTACATTTACATCCATTTCACGACCACAAAATAATGACTCTCTTTGCTGGAATAAAATATGGACGTAAATTGAATATAAAAAAAAAAATTCATTCGTATTTTAAAATGTTAACTAATCACTACAACTCTCAGAAACCCCAAAATATATAATGCTAAAATGTCGTGACTTTTATTAAAACAATTTTTTGTTGATATTCTTGACTCGAAAGCGATAATTTTACCATACTGCGAGAGGTTTGATATTATTCTTTTTTTTTATTTTAGTAAAAAGAGATTGTATGTAGGATTTGGCGATATTTCGAAATGTTAGAGATTGGCATCGTACCATGATAAATAATTTAACCAGCGTAACCTTATTGACATGATTAAGAGTATATATGTTAAATATAAGTGTGATTCTTACAGATGGAGTCCAAATTATATCGCGAGAAGAATGGGGTGCCGCACCGTCGAAGCGTCCGTATGACACCTTGAACAAGACACCAGTGCCGTACATCATAATTAGTCATACAGCATCCGATTTCTGTTTTACAAAAGAATCATGTATCGGAGCCGTAAAACTCATCCAAAAATACCATCAAAATGGACATGGATGGGATGATGTCGGTTATAATTTTCTTGTTGGCGGGGACGGACTCGTATACGAAGGGCGAGGATGGGATGCAGTTGGAGCCCATGCCTTTGGTTTCAATTACATGAGTATGGGTATCTCATTGATAGGGACATTTATGTTGCATAAACCGACCAACCAACAGCTGAAGGCGACCGAAAAACTCATTGAATATGGCATCGAACTAAACAAAGTCGCAGAAAATTACGTACTTCTAGGGCATAGGCAAGTTTCGAAAACGGAGAGTCCCGGAGATATTTTGTATGCTATTATTAAAGAATGGAGTCATTGGGCTGCTAAGCCTCGGTCGCTGAAGATTTAGAAAAACCGTAAAAATAAAGGAATGAAGGGACCGGAACTGAAAAAAGGCGTCGCTGCAGAGATTATGTCGTTGCCTTTACACTATATAAAAGTATTTTAAAAATTCAATGGATAAAAAAGGAAAAAAGAGATAATAACTAAAAATATTGTATGCAGTCTTATATAAGCAACAGTTGCTAGAAAATTGAGTGCAATTTAAGAGATGACGATCAAATGTTTAGTCATAATATTTTAACAAATTTTCTTTCGGATGGACATCACAGGAAACCAAAGCTATATCTGAAAAAAAAATATTTGTAAGATGTGCAACAACTGGTTATTTTTAATATTGAATGTGTTGATTCCTCGTACAATTTCAAGCAAAAAAATCCCGTAAAATCATTGTATGATTTATAATTAAATATAATTATGGACAATTATCTTTTGTAGACGCAAAAAGGCAATGAAGAATTATTCGCCTAATAGGAATTATAGCCTAATTAATTTTGACATTTGTTTAGATTCACATAGGGAACATTGATAAAGTTGTCCAATCATAGGTTCATGTCCAGCTACTGGTACGTTTACCTTAATTAAACTAAGGATCGGATTTTAGTACCGGACCTTTTTTCTTGAAGTTGTCGTCTCACGTATTATTGGTAACCAGTTGTAGGTCATATTTAGGTTTTTCATCGATTGATAACATTTACCGCCTTGCTATATATGATAGATTAATTTGAAATTCTATAGATATATGATTACAGTAGTACATATCACATATATGTTCAAAATAGCCATTACTGATGCACATTGAATAGTTTCTTGACCGTTTTATTTAATGAAGAATGAAATGGTTTTTGAAGAATACGGTCAGATTGTCCACTATGAAAGATATACATATTTTTTCTTTATACTTAGAGATTTTTAATTTAAGACTGAACCAAAATTGCTAAACTTTTCCATATATTCTTGTTCAAATCTTGTTCGATATAGGATAGAAAATTAGCGACTTTAACGGTTTATAAGTCGAACCTTAAAGTGGCTTCGGCGTTTGGTCATTACTACTTAATTTTTGAACATTATACCTACTATACTTACATTTAAGTAGACGAGTAAGAAATCGAAGAAAAGTAGTCAGAAAAAAGCGATAGTAAAATTTTATTAGTTTGTGCTCGACACGATACCACCGTCCGCATGTTGTTTTTTGTTTTTACAGAATAATGAGATACGTTTTTTATGCTTATTTGTTTTTATAAAACTAGAGATTCTCCAAAAACGAAAGTATTAGTATATGTATATTTGATTCACATGGGGATTCGAGATTTTGTTCCGGAGTTTATTCGATTTTAATGAAGAATTTCAAAAGGCTACGTGTTAAATTGACACTTTTTTTAAAGTGATTTTGTTTTTAATGACTGTCAAATTGTACGCTTTTTCTTTTTTCCTAATGAAAGCCACCTTAATTGTCAGGTTACACGAGATTTACCACTACTGACTATCATTGACATGGTCATCATTTATACTTTTTTATACCATTATTTTAAGACACATAACATATATATAATTACTATACATAAGTACATATATACAATTACATATAAATATATATATATATAATTACAATGTTTGAGCAATTCAGATATTGCACCAAAGCATTTAATAACACAATAAATACACGATGAGACCGTCTAAATTTAGTCGAGGAATAAATGCGAGTATTATAACTGACTGATATATTCATATCAATATATATCAGCGAATATTTTATACGAAATAATGCACAATAATTATGCGAATAAGAAGTAAATTTTTTAGTTTCTCTTGTTGAAAATAAATAGATTTATACTCAGCTACAGTCGATCACTGCGTTAAAAATGCTCTGTTTGGGCATAATCGATCGAATTTTTCCGCAAGGACAACCGTATACAGCAACATATATATATTGAAGTAAAACATTTACGTAAGCTAATGATATATTAAGCGCACGTGGATTCAATATTTCATTGAAAAAGTCATATGCCGGAAAAAATAATTTTGTTTTTAATACTAAATATAGTTGTACGATTTTATTAGCAAAAGAAAAAAAGGGGGGGGGGGGGGCGATAATTACGTCGCAAGAAAATTTACTCGAGTTAAAACTGCCAAAATATATCCTAATGGAATACTTGTAATAGTCAACTCATTATATTCTCAAAAAACAAATGCATTTCAAACAGTTCAATTATGAGTATATACTTATTATTGATACCGAATCCGATAAAAACGAACGAGTTTAATATAATACCGATGTATGTGGGAATGTATATCTTGATTGATGTATAAACGGTTTGACAATAAAAAACAAAATTATGTTATATACACATAAAATAGTAACATTCATTATTTTCAAACATTCCTTTAACATGCGATATATAATATATAATTATATATATAAATTATATTAGGATATACATCCAACAAACAAGTGAGGTAAGTAAAAACGCACACTGCGAGAACGTACCAAAAATAATTTCCAAATAATTCATTAGTTTACAGAGTGTACCAAAAGTTTAAAACGATAAGATTCGAAAAAATAATAATTTCAAAAATTGTCGAAACACGAAACGAATTTTCAAAAAAATCTATATCGATCTATTAAGGGTAGTTGCAATCTCCATTCCCAATAGTATATATAAGGCGTAAATGATGCGGATTCCTTTGAAACTTCTTTTCGAAAAGATTATACAATAAACACTATAGATATAGAGTGCACTGTATGTAGATCACTTTTCAAGGAGGTACTCTTGACTCATGAAACGAGGCGATTTTTATAATGTTAATATTTTTGAGTTGCAAAGTATTTCCTGCTGTCATAAGTGACAAGATGACTCTGCGTTCTGAAAAAATTAAAAATATAGCAGTATTTGAATTGGAGGTGTTGGAGCAAATAATACGTCATACGAACATCGATCTTATTATTAATGATTTTGTTGAAGAGAGAACGAATTATTGTTTCTGCGAATATATAAAACGTGCAAAAATAATTATCAACATAATCGTTCATATACTAAATCTTTAAAATTTATAAAGTGACATCAAATATTTGTTGAAGAAAATTGTTTTAATAAATTCGTTTGAGGATCGATGTTTTTCTTCATAAAACCTTAATGATGATTGATAATTCATAATATTAAAAGTATTACTAATGTTCATATTTCATTATCGGATTTTTTAAGCGGCTACGACAAATCACATTGTGTATAAACATCGTATGTTTTTGGTTACGTAAAATATGAATTATGCAAAACAACCTATTTAAAGAACTGCTACACTTATCACGTCGGAAGTGATTGAATGTAAATTTAATAGTTTTGCAACTTCATAAAACTTGATGGGAACATAGTTTATAATTTGTGCAGATAAGCAAAGAATATGGGAAAAATGTAATTGCAATAAATCCCCATAAATAAAACCTTTCCACGCACATATAGGGGCACTTGCTTATTTGATTTCTTTTAAATTTCAGTTCTTAAAAGAAATATTAGTAGTATAATTGAAGAAATATATATATGTAGGGGCATTCTTTCTCAACCAGACAACATTCTCGTCATCAGATGTACTAAAAAAGTTGTTTTATGGCTAACAGTTTTCACTCATCGGGGTTTCTACTTACATCTCCCGAATAGAAAATTAATAATGTCATCAGAAACAATTCGGCGCCCTGAATAAAGAAAGTCCAAAAAAATAATTATATAACCTGCAAACAATAGTATAAAAAAATGGCCATATTCTGTGTAAAATTGGAAATTCAAATGCTCTTTTGCGATTTCTCGTATAGAAATATTAATAAGAAGTATGAAAACTCATATATATATATATATTATTGATTAGTTTCCAAAACCTTAATGATATACATTTTTTACGAGATTTATGACATAATATGGCAAATTTAAGATAATATTGTCAGTTATAGAATTCAACACAATGAAAGATAAAACAATTAGATAAGATAAAATGGATAATATTAATTTTGCAGAATTATATAATTAATACTAAGTTTAAATTTAATGTACTATATATAATTAAAAATAAAAATGGTTGAAAGAATAATATAGAGAATACGTTACAAAACGTTTTATCAATTTCGCGAAGTAATTAATTATCATTTATTACTTTGGAGTTGGTTTTTTTAGTTAACAATTTGAAATAAATATGATAATCTCATATTTTAATCGCTAATATTTTTGATCACATACTTGATCGATACTTCCACTTTTATAAATATCTGTGACCGGATGAAGTAACTTGATCATAATCTGTATTGATATTATATTTATAATACAATTGATTGAACACATGTACATTTTTTTTGGCATGTGCTAAAACTTAACGTTTTGATACGGGCTTTAATTTATCTTTCTGATTTTCAGTTTTCTTATCCCATTCTTACTTATACAAGATTTTCTTTCATACATCCATTTTTGAGCCGTACTTTACAAAAAAAAAAAATTACTGTCGTCTATTATTAAAGATATTTCACGCAAATGCTTTTCCAAAAATTCGAACAAAAATTTCACTGCTAAGTTCATTAAAAATAGCAACTTTCATGTACCATACATTTTTCCGTAAGTCGCATATTTTTAAAGATTCAGACATTGGAATGAAAATTTTACGATTTATTAAATTTTGTTTTGTCTAACAAAAAAACTTTAGAAGCAAAATTTGAAAAACAAATCATTTTTTAATTTTTCATTGAATCTTAAACGATATAAAAATTTCCAAAATATTGTGGCGAATCGGTCTTTTGACCGTTCTATTTGGTATGCCTCGTAAATGAGTAATTGAAATGTATTGTATCTGATCTCTCTCTCTCTATATATATATATGTGTGTAATCATGAAACATGATTCACTTGTCGTCAAGTGCTAGACATTGATTCGCTAATTAACAAAAAATATCAAAGGTACATCATATGAATCAATACTGACGTATCGACCATCCACTATAGCGAATATAAACAGTTCCTTGTGGAAAATTAACAATATCCGATGGAGTCGATAAAAGGCATAATCTTTAAATTTTAATGAGTGATTATTCTATATTTAATTTGTCTACTAAATTAATGATTTTATACGCACTCACTGATAAGTGAGTTTGATCGTTTAATTGTTATTTCGACCAATTATATAAGTAGAAAATAACTCTTGAAGAAGTGCTTATTTCATTGTAGTTTATAAGTTGAAGTAGAATAACTCGTTGCAGATGAATTCCCGGGAAAAAAATGGATTCAGATATAATTATATCTGAATCGTATATGGTTATATCTGGAACATATATGGTTATATCTGAATCATATATGTTTCAGATATGATCATATATATACTTATATCAGGTCAAAATCCATATATAATTATATATCGTTATATCTGGAACATATATGATCCAGATATAATCATATATGATCCAGATGTAATCATACATGATTCAGATATAATTATATCTGATCCAGATGTAATTATATCTAATTCATTTTTTCCCGGGTTTGCACTTGTCAATATTAACTTACTAGCACATGCTTCCTATTATCAGTCGAATAAGTAAAATGCATTTATTTGAAAACAATCAGAAAATGTAATTTTATTCTTAGTTCGGTTATAATCACAGATTACAATTACGCGCGTAAATGTTATTTATCCGGTTTTAACTCTTTCCGCGTTGGCTTTTTTTACTTTGCGATTCTTATTTTTGTATATATAGCTTGTGGCTCCAAGAACGTTATATTATTTTTTTTTTTTTTTTTTTTTTTTTTTTTTTTTTTTTTTTTTTTTTTTTTTTTTTTTTTTTTTTTGTTTTTTTTTTTTTATACGATTTTTATTTTTGTGTGTTTGTTTGGGGTCTCCCGGTTTTTTATTTTTTTTTTTTTTTTTTTTTTTTTTTGTAAGTGGCGCAGGCCTGTATGATGTGAATAAATAATAATTAAATAATATTCATAAATCCGCATGCATTAATTTTATCAAGTGTAGGATTATTACCTAATATCTCTAATAAATGGATTTTCAGAAAGTATAAACAATTTTTTAATGCAAATAAAACGCTTTTATTATTTCTTACAAAATTATAGATAGATTTTTTGGTAAATAAAAATTTCAATACTACACAATTATAACTTTTTTTTCATAAGAGAAAATAATAAAATATCAACTCTCTTGTTCTTGCAGTGAAATTTCACTGTTTTGAAGAGTAGCACAATTTTTAAGAGGGAAGTTGTACTCCAAGAAATTTAAAGAGAATATATTGGTAATCATTAAATATTGCAATAATTTCATTAAATAAATTTAATTACAATGCAAGTAATACATTTGAATAATTTACGTTATATCATATATATGATTCGAATTTAGTATTGAACGTTTGAATTATTTAAATGTTAGATATATATATATATATATATATATATATATATAATAGACTGGCTGCCACATATATATTTATGCTACTAGACTAGTTACCACATCGATAATTAGACTCTTATGTACATACGAAAACAAACTCTGCAATACTTTATGGATGATTTATCAGGATTTGTTTAAGGTTACTGATTAAGAATTCGGAGCAGAATAAGTCGATATTTGCGTTATCAACATATAAAATGAAAAAATGTTTCAGACACGTCTACAATGTATAGTCACTGTTATCTTTGCTGATACCATTTATGTACCGTATATCTGTTGTTAAAAATCAAATTATCTTACATTATTTCTAATAGACTTGGTTTTGGATTCATATACACTATATCACCGCAGTATACATGGTACACAGAATGTAGTGTATAATTGTAGTGTATAAACGTAACGTATAGGTCTTTTTAGATTCTCGAAAATATTTTTATTTCATTATTATAAGTTCCAGAATATTAACCAAAAAGACATGAAAATATAAAATCATTGTTCGTATATTAGTAGAATATTAAACTTGAACTATTATTGCAAATTAAATTATGTTTTTATTTTATTTAAATACATGTTATATATATATATATTGTTAAAGTACTTTTTAAAATGTTGGAATTTACGAAATTTTTTTTAATGTTTCTAAACCAAAGAAAATAAAATAATTTTCTAAGAAACTTAATTCGTATCACTGGCATACATTACTATACAGCAGATGAAGAAAAGTCGAACTTACATTTTATAGAAATTCATTGTTATGTGTTATTGTTATTATTGGTATGGGTATATATATACGCAACTAGCATGCACAACTGTATATACATTGGAGAAACAAGGAGGTTATTGGAAACAAGAATCAAAGAATATGAAACAAATTTTTTGATATATTGAAAATAATTATACAGTACTTAATAAACGTTGAAATGAAGTTTTAGCTTCAGAGATTAATATATATACATATATATATTGCAATATCTTCATTAAATAAATGTAATTATAATGCCAATATAATACATTTGAATAATTTACATTATATAGTATATATGATTCGAATGTAGTATTGAACGTTTGAGTTATTTAAATGTTATATATATATACAGGAAACTATTAAAATATATAAGTTATTAAATACTATAAGGGTAAAATTAAAATTCACGAACTTACAAAATTTTCACACAAAAAACCACTTTTTCAGTTTATTTTTAAATTTTTTTTTATGTTTTTTTATGGTATTATAGTTGATAACGAATTGTTGGTAGTTGAAGTAAAAAAAGGCTTTATTTTAAGAGGAAATGGGTTAATTTGCGGACTTCGCCCTTACATCAGGTTTACCTATGTTTTAATTAATTATTTACACGAAAAATAACCATGTGCGTTTTGTCAAATTGGGTCATCATCACAAGTTGGGAAAAATATATTATAGATTTTCTATATGTATATATATATATATATATAGATGTTTTTAATATGAATTGTTTATATAACGCGTATTAACACTGTAAACAATGTAATTCATACTGCAATACGAGAATAAGTGATTGCGATTGTGTAAAACGTACATGAGGGCTTTCCCCATTTGATACACGTGTATATAATACATATACTTCGGAATGTGTATGTGTTATAAGTTGAGGGAATCCCCTGCGTTTCCAGAATGTGTAGAATATATTTAGTCGTTTTGGTTTCACAAGCATCAGTCGCAATAAGTTGCTCATTGTATTCAGACGTTAATTTTCTGTTGTACTTGTTCGTATTTTATGTATATATATTTTTTTTCATTTCGCTTTTGAGTGTTTTGGATAACAATGTGCAGATTTTCTTTCTTTCACGCGCTATTACAGTGAGGTTTTCAGTATTATTAGATATGTTTACGTCCAGTGAATATTGTGGATGAAACTTGATGATTAAATAAAAGTGAAAATAGACGCTCTTGTAAAATACAATAAATATAAAATTGATGTGATTATTTTAGCTTTCAAAGCGAAAAAATCGAATTAAACTGAAGTGTTGAAAGTTTTTGAAGGAGTACAGTGTTACTGTGATATCACAAAAGTTAATAAACGTGGATGTTCAACTGGACATTTCTGGGTGGAAAGCAATGATAGTTGTGAATAATGTGTTAGGAACGAGTTACTGATATATACTGCAAAATCCTGTAACGTTTATTCGAAATAAAGTTATGTCAACTTCGACGTTGACTCTATTTGACAAAACAAAAAGATGATCAATTCAATTGAAATAAAAGTGTAAATGTCTCGGTGGTCCCAAATCTCTTACATTCTTTGATCTTGGTCAGGTCGACAAGTGCAACAATTAGTTTTTCTTGACATTACTGTCGTTGAATTAGTAATTAAAATTTTTGGAGTGAATTTTGGCAGTCATTTTGTTTATACATATATAGAGATAATTTTGTTGGGTTCGAGTCAAATGTCATTCTTTCGAATGAAAAGTGCATAAATTTTGTGGAAGAAGGAGACAATTGTCATCTGTAAGATTCAGCATTTAATTCTTAACGAATGTTTTTAATTATTAATAAGCTTGTCAATATTTACATTAGAGAAATGAAAGAGTAATATATCTTAAAGTGTAGGACAATTTTCAAGATTGCAGTACGAAACTTTGATGAAGTGAAAATTCTCAAACTTATTTAGTGCATACAACCACTCTTTATTAAAATGTTCATTTTTTTATTAAAGAGTGATTAAATGTTTTCTTCAAGGAGAGAAGAATTGTAATAGTATAAGTAAAAATTAGGATTTTTAATTTCTTAAAATGGAAATTTGGTCATGTTTTAAGATCTATAATTTCCGACTTCTATGAAGTCTAATTATATTAATTGGCATATTTTTATTCGAGAAATTTACAAAAATGTTTTCAATCATCAAAATATTTCTGTAAAACAAACAAGATGTTAACTGTAAACTCCTAGAAAATAAATAAAAAAAGCTGATGATATAGATTTATTACAACTTTAAAAATAGCTTGGACAATTATGAGACGGAAATTATTAATGTATTATTATAATTACGTAGAACTCGAACCAGGTAATTTGACTCGAAATTTAAATTGGTATTAAATTTGTTTACTACATAATTCTACATAATCAAACTCTGTCAATAATTTGCTAAATTTTAATAAATTATTATTGAATTACTACTATGAATAGTTAATGACAACTTTACTTTAATTATTATATATATATTACAATTAGTTTTATTTTACAAATAATTTTAGTGCACATTTCAAATATGCAATCAAATCAAACGATATTAAAGTTATTGAAACGTATAAAAGAAACAAAGGATTATCAAGCAACTTTGAAAATATTGCAAATTTTTTTATTTCGTGTATCTCTAATGTAATCTAATTCCTCGTACCAGTTAAATACCATATATATTGTAAATATCTTAGTGTGATAAACCAGACACATTTTTAGGAAGAATGAATTTTTAGTCAATCAAGACCGAAATTTAACTCTTGATTCAATGATACTTGCCTCTTAACGGTATAGAAAATTCGTCTACCAGAGACTTCTTTTTACATTAATCGTACTATATATATATGATATAAATGAAGTCCGTAAATATTTTTGAAAGGTACATTTTGACACTTATACTAATATAATATTATTTTAAAAGAGCTTAAACAGTATCCATTTCTAATATTAGGAATTTCTTTTTCGAGTCATTACTCTTATTATCGGCGTTATCGCATGTTTGTCGACACCTAAAATTTATTTCCTTAGAATATCGTATAAATAGCTTAATCGCAAGGTCATAACAAATCACGCGAGAAGGTTTTAAGTGCGTTCTACACACTCTTTGATGTGGGCTAAAGTCGTTTTTCAAAAAAAATGTTATATTTATTTCATGGTGTATTCTCACATAGAACATGTGAAATCATTTGATGATCGAAAATATTTCTTTATCATATACAGCTTCAATGAAAGAGTATTTTATTTTATTTAAATAAATAGGTTTTTGTATTGTGATTAGCGTTCTGCTAGTTCAATAAAATGTTATAGGACATTGAAAATGTCAAATTTCGGCATCAATAAACGGTGGATTTGGAGCTCTTTTTGAACGCGGAAACTTTCATCCGGCAATTGTTGCTGGGTTCCTTTTCATTCTAGAGAACGGGACCGGATATGGATGAAAGTGTTCATTTTGAACTCTAGAACGAAAAGGAACTGAGCAACAATTGCCGGATGAAAGTTTCCGCGTTCAAAAAGAGCTCCAAATCCACCGTTTATTGATGCCAAAATTTGACATTTTCAATGTCCTATAACTTTTTATTGAACTAGCAGAACGGGATCGGATACGGATGAAAGTCTTCATTTTGGTCTCTAGAATGAAAAGGAACCGTGCAACAATTGCTGATGGTTAATATGTATTGCGTATATTGTGCCGTATATCTGACGGCGCGCGCGGCTTCGTTGATGATTTTCCGTATCTGGTAATAGTCTATTTTTCCATTTATACTGGAGCTTTTAAATAAACTATAGCATAATTTTGTAGCAACAAATGAGCAACAATTAGCTGCATATTCATTTTTTTGATCATTCTATTTTTTTCCTCTTTTTTCGCTGTTTGGCTAGCTTCTATACAAGGTTCTATACAAGGCCAAACCTGCTTTTTTTTTTATAATAAGGGAGCAACAAATTCGGGAATAGGGTAACATTTGAGCAACAATTGTTTGCTATGTTTTTATCCGCTTCTGCCACAATTGCTCTGCTAGCTTTTAGGACCTTTTTTTTAAATGTTATTGCTGTGAATTGTATTGCTGTATAATTTATTGTTATCACTTTGAAATTGTAATTTATTGCTGCTTATCAGTGCGTGCTCACAAAGGTCTAAAGTCGATATATATAAATTCTCCAACTATATATTATTCACGATTTTTACTTCGCCTGCGACGCAAGGGTTGGCGGCCGAAGGCCGCAGGGGCGAATCCCCTAGTATTTAAATTATTTTTATAATTGTTAATTTTTCGAAAATAATCGACTTGTCAAAGTTGATTTCGAAACGTTTGGACCTATACTACTTGCAGGGGTACTATACGTGCGCCGTTGGAAGTTTTATTCAGTCTTATGTTAAGGGGGTTTTAAAGCAGAACAGTTACTGACCGAGTTTTTCAACAATAAATGTATTAATAAAATGTGATTGAAACGTTTTTTCAAAATTTGTTTGTTAGTGTTAAGAGAAAATCATTTATTTCTGATAGTCCTTCTTTAATTTGGAATCAATGTCACCGATATTTTGTTGGGGATTGTGTATAATGTGCAGAATCACCATTCCAAAGCCCGAATTTTGAAAAATACATTTCAATCCTGTTTTAGTTGTATACTTTTCCTTTTTTGATTTGAAGGCGGTAACTGTTCAATACTTTAGAACCGTCAACATTTTTAAAAATATAAATTTTATTGGAAACAGTAGACAACATTAAGAAGGTTCTAAAGTATACAACAGTTACCGATCGAGCTTTGCAACAATAAAAGTATAAATAAAAAAAAAGATTGAAACTTTTTTTGTTATAATTTGGGCTCCCGAGGACTGCCCGGGAAAAAATATATTCAGATATAATTATATCTGAATCATATATGGTTATATCTGGATCATATATGTTTATATCTGGCTCATATATGTTCCAGATAT
>JAPYZR010009173.1:0-10814 GCA_030522945.1 Trichopria nigra | reverse complement strand
GTGAATGCACGTACTAAACATTAAAAATGCGTTTAAAGTGAAAACAAAATGAAATTTACATTTCCAAAAAATCCAGAACTTTGCCAGAGATGGCTGGAGGCTATTCGAAGGCATGATTTCAAACCAAAACGAAGTCATGGAATGTGTATATAACACTTCGACTCCAACTCTTTTTAAACAGAAAGTGCTGTTTTTAAATTTAAATTTAAAAATAAAAAAAATTAAATAAATAAATTTCTTTTTTTAAGTAACTCTTTCAGTTCTTTTATGTTTAAAGAGTCATACTTTGTTTTGCATATTATTTCGTTTCGAAACGTCTTCCATTTTGAATAGTGCGCCACTTTCTCTTCTCACACATATGTGTACAGAGATTATCACGCGCATATCCATCTGCGTATATGTATTAGTAAACTCCCGATAGTTACTCTGCTGCCATCTGCCTTGAGTTTCACTGCGAGGGATCATAATTGTATTCTAATGAATTAACACTCTAGGAATTAAAATAAATTTTTTTTTTTTTAAATAACAGTCATTATTTTAAAAATTATGTCCACTACCGACAGAACGAAGAAAGGGAGAGTATTAATACTAATTAAAAGACACACACGTGAAATTGAATTAATTCTGACAAATTTAATTACTGATTTGGGCAATCGGTCTTTGATTTCGAAACTGACAAATTTGTGGATTCGATGCACGATTTTGTCATCATGTCAAAGACGAGTCTACCATTTTTGTCGTTACCTTCACGAAGTCGTAGGTGTGCAAGATGTCTCTAGGTCATTTAATTCCAGTGATTTTACCGATATTTTCGTACCGAGCTTTGTAAATATGCATAGCATTTCGGACCCATCACGTCCACAAAATTGCAAGCTTTTAATCAATTTATTTTATTCGATATATGAAATGGGTTTTCAATTTAAATGCATATCGTACGGATTTAGTTTGGAAATTGATTGAATAAATTTAATAAAAAACTAATGTATACTTTAGGTATATTAAAAAAATATTTTTTCAAGTAATAAATTGATAAAAATGGATTTGTTATATAAATACGAAATCATCACTTTTATTAAAGCTATGGGAAAAATATTTTATTACACGAATGGGATCTTGTAACTTAGTTCTACATTATACACCTGGTAAATTATAAAATGTATTATTTGTACATATACTTCTGATATTAAAAGTTACGATGAATTCCATAAGATCTTCACTATTATTAACGAGACATAAAGGATGATTAAAAAGTCCCGGACCGGTGTAATAATTTTTAAAAGAGCGTCACACTGAAAAATGACCCCGACAGTTGTAGTGATTATCCCTCGCTCCCCGATGGTTAATTTCCCTGTGACCTTGTCTATGACTTTGAACGTGACCATCAAGGTCTTTTAAAGTTCAAGCCGAATTTTATGGAACCTCATATTTTTTAGCGGAAAATTGCACCTTCAGATATGACATTAACTATTTTCATAATTTGACCTCTAAAAGTTGTGCACTGATCTAGGTAGGGTCAAGTACAGGTCGACCTGATGCCTTGAAAAACGGGCGCCGCCGCACAGAACAATGATCCATACCAAAATTGTAGACTATTCATTCCATTGTGACATTGACTGTGACATTGACCACAACCTTCTGACACCATAATGGATCCATCATCTGAAATTTTGAAAGTATGATTTCAGATTCGCAATTAGCGACCTCAAAAACCCACGTACTATACAGTTTTCAGTCTGAATTTGAGAATATTAAAATACGAACTTGAATTGATTCCATATTCGAAATCAGTAATCTATTTAGATTATGTGTGGGGTATTTACCCCACAGAAATACATTTTAGTGTATTTTTAACTGATTGGGATAGAGGTCAGTGTTATCAACCATCAGAGTTCAAATTTTTAGAATGGTCAAGGTCATACATGAATGTGAAATTGTCTGGTCTATTTGTTTCTGGGATATAAAATATGAGGTTCCGTTGATAAACTTGATCTTTAAATAACCTTGAAGGTTACGGTCAAGGTCACCATCGGCTACCTAGAGCTATTTCAGTCACCATTTCACGACTAATTTACGAATTATTCATCGATCCGGGACTTTTCGAAAACCCTATATATATACTGGTTATCTATGTAAACTATACTGAGATTTTGATTATTTATTTCAAGTTCTAACACAAAAAACCTTCTTTACCATATTATTTCATACACATATGGTTGGGATGAGTTTTCTCTCTTTACCTTATCTACCCCTTTCCGCCCTTGATCCATTACCGGATGCTTGGCCCTAATTGTCCATCGCAAACGATTTTCTTTGATACCTGCTTTGCTGACTTTATCTATTTTTTTATTTACAGTTTCAAAAGTTTTCATTGTTTGGCAGTGTTGAAAATTCGCTATAGTGAATTTTAGTTATAAGAATATTTCAAAAACATTTTATAAGGATCAGTATTCCGAAACAGTTAATCGGACGATGTGTCCTCTCTAGAACCTGGTTGCGACACAAGCTTAGCACAGGAGTGCCTTAATATTCGCAAGGACATCTTTGGTAACTTTTTAAAGAATTTATAGATCTTGTTGTGATAGCAATCTGAAAGTTCGTTTCATCGCATTCCTCCATAAAAACTTAACAAACAATTGGTTCCGTTTCATTGGCCCATAATTTGTCTTCATCAGTTATCTTTGGATAAATGTATGAGTGATGGAGTTTTTCACAATTTATTTTATTATTGTTTTAACTGTTTAATTAATATGTAAAACTAATCAAATAAATAAAAAATAACATAAGTACAGAAAAATGTTAGTCAATGTTTACGTATGCCAACAAAAATAACTTATAATTAATATCAAATAAAAACAAATCACAATAATAAAGCAAATTATAAATGAATGAATATTTTTTTTTTTTTTTTTTTTAATTAAATTTTTATTTTTATTAAATCGACCACTGTAGGTTGAAGGTTGTAATGCATGTATTTATTTTTATATTAGTATTGCAAATGAGTGATTGGAAGATGGCACTAATTATTATTTAGTTGCTAGATATATAAATTACAGTTTTTAATCATGTACATATTTTATAATTTTTGTATTTTATTTTGTACTAATCATTGTACATCACTGCGTTGGTCGATTAGAAATGCAGTCTAATCATTCGTTTTTTTTTTTTTTGTTTTGTTTTTTTTTTTGTAATGAGGACTGCAAATAGTCCGTTTATACGTAAATAAATAAATATAAATATTTGAATACCACGCAGGAAAATGTATAACTTCAGTAATCTACAATGAAAACGAACAAAACAATAGTACTTTATGCACCAAGGGCGTATAATGGACATTTTACGCCCCCTGGATCGAAAAAACTATTTATTCGATAGACTAGTGTATGTATCAAAAAAATTGTTGATAAACTTTTGTTTTCTTATACTACACTATTCGTTGGTGGTAAAATATTGCAGGTGAAAAAATGATCAGTACAAAGAACAATATTGTTAGAAATAGTTTGGCGGTCGTAATCAAAAAGTTCTTCGTGACTTGTCACACAAAAGCCAGTTTTGCACTCATCCACCAAAGGCGAAATGCCATTCGCCTTTGGCTATGAACTACAAACTCGTTTTCCTTGTGGTAGAACACGTCACAGCATCACATGATTCGGAGTATGAGAAAAATAATTTCTTACAAATTGTTGTACCAAGCATGGAATTAAATGTTAAATGATGAATAATGCGCTTGTATAAAGTAGCGTTTGTTGCAATAAATTGTACTTTATACAAGCGTTATTTTGAAACGCGTTTCTTATAATTGTAGACAACTTATACCTTTTTTATTTTTTGAACTTCATTTATCGTGTTAAGTGATGTTTAGTGTGAATTTGTTTGCGAAATGTTAACCATATTTGTAAATCTATATAATTGTTTTTCTCTTTTTTTTTTTGAATTCATGATGTATTTTGATCTATCCTTTTATAAACAATATTTTATGTACAAGAAGAAAAGTATTTCCTACATTTATTTCCGGAAAAGTTTACTCCATTAAAAGTCAATATAATGTTATTCTACCTTAATCTGACTCACAAGTTATAATGGCTTTGACAACTCTGCAAACTAAGACTCCACACACTTCGGAGTTTATTGTGTCATTATACAAATTACGTACTCTCTAAATTTGAACATGTGTGTTAAAGAGAGGACATCTCTTATGGTACTCTTGTCATTTCCTGACATGACAACAGGTTTCCTTGATAGGGCAGTGGTTTTTCCTCTCGTTAATGCAAGGTCTTTTAATTTATGCGTTGAAAAATGGAATATTCATTTTTTTAAAGTGACAATGTATTTTGAAGTAATATTTTGAAATAATCCATAATATTTCAATGTCGAGCATCTTATTTTTATCAATTACAATGTAATGGTGGAAGATGAGATTTGCGCACATACGAATGTAACGGTACAACCAATGTGACTATTTCCTAGTGTTACAATTAGATAATCTGAGTTGACAAATATTCAAATTATATTAATCAGATCCTGTATTTTTACTTATACATCTACCATGCTTGAATGTGTGTATAGAATGTTCCCGAAAGTAAAATGTTACCTATGAGTTTTGAGACACTTTATACATGCGTTGTACAGTGTAAATAACAGTAACAAACTGTAAACTAATATGACGTGAATGTTAGATAATAATACGTTTTTAAATAAGAATTAATTTTTTTTTATCGTGAACACGTTCACAAAAATGTAACTATATAGGACCATAAGAAAACAGTTTAGTTTCGTTATTATTTCTGACAACTTTTTTACATACAGTTACATTTTATGACTTGGAATTATAACTTTACATAATTTCGTCAATATACACGTTTAAATTTGTCATTTGACTTATCTTACAGTTTTACATATTCTATTAAAACTGTCATAAATAACACTTGAAATAACGAGTTTATTTACGGTTGAGAAATTCATATTGAATATAATGAATGAAGTATTTCGTAACTTCGTAATAAAGTAGAGGATTGGAATAATTGCAGTTGTTTATGGTTAATATATAACTTTCCAGCAGATATTATAATACATCAAACATAAAATTTACATATACAATAAATTCCTACAGGTTTGTTGGTACTGAACTAATAATTGTTCGTTTGCTTCGTATGGATCAAAAACAATAAATGGAACACATCTTGGGACAATCGTTCATCTCATGTTAAACAAAAACACCGAAAATCATTAAAGTGAAATTAACACCTCAATAGCGCAAATTTTCAAAATCGTATTTTAGCATGAAGCGAATTAAGATAACACGTGTTATTAATCATTTTTTTTTATCCTAAATCTGTACAGTTAATTGACACAAAACTTCCCTATTATCGACAATAATTTACGATAGCCGTCGCCTCGGTATTGACACAGTTCATTCCATTCACCCGCCTAGAATAACTCGTTTGAATTACGAAAGAAGGCAGCGACGGAAGGCGAGATGAAGGACGAAGGAGTTTCGATAACATTTTCCAATACTCCTTAGCACAAGTGGCTGCCTCGTGCTTTTCAGTTCTGATTTCGGTTCCCTTGGTGAACGACGCCTTTCCAAGAACACATTCTGACACTTTTCCAATAACAATACTAGTGGTGGTCATTGACTTCGACTTTTTAAATTCTCGTATAAGCGTTACATTGTGATCACGCCGCGAATGGTTCACGATAAGCTTGTCTCTTTTGGAGTGTGTGGATTGGACAGTCATTGACAGGTAATACGCGTTGTCAGTAAACAATGAAAAATGTTGAATGAAGTTTTTAACATTTTTATTCAAATTTTAATGATTATTTACAAGTTTATTGAGTGATTGCAGATAATTCATAATCATACCTATATATAACAAAAATTCTCATCTCGGATACTTTTTTACCTCTAAACCATCAGTAATAGTCACAGCTTTAGATGTCAGTATTGTTTCCGAAGATTAAATAGAAAATACTTTAGGTCTCATCGTAGACAGTGTAGCTTTAGAAAAGTGTTTCGCATACAATTATTAACTAATTTGTACACCATCATTTATTTGAAAATTGTATATCTATCACAGTAAATTATAATCTTGTACGAAAACCATAAAAATAGGGGAACTATTTTAGAAACAATTTATTTTATTTTTTAATGACGACGATGACAAATGACGATTCTTATACTTTCTAAATGGCCGAAGGATACTTTTGTATTTTGTTTTTGTTATTTAATATATTTCTAAATATTTTTACAGATGTTGGCTATCAGTTGTTTCGATTTTTTTTCATAATGTGTAGAATTTCAATTTTGCTAGAAATCTATCAATTTTTAAATCTTTGTCGTTACAAAATTTCTGACTATGTGATAAGTTTCGAAGGTACACAAAACAAATTGCATATTGGTTTTGAACCAATGCAAAATAGGGTATTTTAAATGACACGGAACATAGAGAAGAGTTGTACTTTTGTTTTTCCATTTTTTTTATCAAGAAACAATCTAGGAGTAACGAAACATTACGTTTGTCATTCAATTCTTTAGATACAAAATATTACTTCAACATTGTCATTTTTTAGTATATGCAATATGCAATAGCGTAAGTTTCTTATATTATATCAATATTCATTTATTTATTTATTTATGTTTAAACTATCATTTTGCAATTTTTTATGGCGAAATATACAACAATATCAGTACATTTTTTACAAATATCAGTTTATTTTTTAAATTGTAAATGACTGTAAATAATTCACTTATAAAACTAAAAAAAGGGACACTTTCCAATAATGTCAGTCCAGATATGAAAATATATTCATAATTTTACCAATGTGCAAACATTAATAAAGTAGCATATTTTCACGAACAGCAAGAAAAAGCGTGAAATTCCCCATTGTCATTTTGAAAAATTTACGAATACTAGTGTTATCAAAAATTACCTTTCGCAGGTAGAATGTATACTTGAAATGGTTAAAAATTATTTACTTATTAGTTACTTATTATTTACTTATTTAAAAATATTAAAAAAAAACAGAACTATATTGTTCTTGGGATTTGTTTATTTGCACAAAATTACGATGAAGCATTTCAATCAATTTATTAAATTATACGGTAGAGTATGAAAACATTTTTGTGGGGAATATACCTTCGTCAAGCTGAGAAGCTGAATTTTTGTCTTTTTTAACGAAACAGCCTGATATGGAGCGTAGTATCGTGTGACGTGGATTATATTGCAAATATTGTATGATATTTACAATATAATCCACGGTACTACACTTCGTATCTAATGTAGTCAATTCCGAGAGTGACCAAAATTGTTAAATTCTTGGTTGCCCCTGTACTTATTTTACAGAAATTTGGGCAGAATATCCCCCCCCCCCCCCCCCCCACCCATATTTGATTATTTCTACTTGTGCCGAAAGTCTTAGAATTATCATGCAATACTCCACATTTCAATTTTACCTCATATTTCAGACGTAATAGACACTTTGATTTGATTTGGTGCATGGAGTTGACATAATAAACATTCAAAGTTGATCAATTAGATGTGGCTGCGTTGTGGTGTAGAGTCATCTGCAGGCAAGAAATTCAGTGCTCATAGAACCGTGGACTGTATAGAGAGTTGCGCTGCTATAATTGGCCAACTTTACCCATTCACGTTGAAATACATAACCATATTTTCAATACAATTTTAGGCTTCTTTATTATACAACTTAAAGATTCACAAACAACTGAACTCATTTCTAACAATACAATATACTATTCTCTTTCGAAAAGCTATACCTTACAAAATTGTGAGCAAACGAAACTAAAATTGCTTAAGCCGTCTGCTTTAAAATAAACACAATTTTCACGCTACGGTGTTGCATCAAATTTGAAAAAATTCTTGAATTAATAAAAAAAATTTTCTATAAACAATACTGTGTAACAATCATTTATGAATTCTTTACCAGCTGGAAATCCTAAATAAAATAAAGAATAACGTTGCGTAAAAATACATTATTTTAAATTAAAATGTTGTAATATGGTTCAAGTTAAATCACGTTTGATATTTAGAATAATTATGTAAAATACAGAAATTTTTCAACATTCTTTGTAGAAAAGAATACAATGAGTCAGGAAATGAATTTTTTTAGCTGTTCACGTAATTTGAAGCTTTGATGTATACCAGCAGATGATATTAAATCGCCTATTATATAATTCTGCCAATGTTTTTAAATACATTCATATGTCATTTGAAAAAATGATTATTTCTAAAATTAGAAAATGAAACTTAATAATCATATTTCATTCAGTCCAGATAAACCCAAAAAGCCAATCAACAAAATACTTTGAAGTATCAGATTCAATAAGTTGTCACCTTATTTGCGTATTCCTTTTTGTTTTAATTTGTACGCGGAAAACAAAGATTTGGAGCTCGTCGAATATATCTATCTCGATAACTAAACAATAAATCCTTCGTTTTATACTCTGCCTTCAAAGAAGTAATTGTCTTGGGTGTGAAGGTACGTTCACTTGAACAGTGAATTCTTAACTGTACCTTGTTATATTTTTCGCACATTTTTTTCTATTGCATATTGTATTTATGTTAATTGTTCCCCTTAAAATTACCCTAAAAATTATGTGTAATATATAGGGTGATCCATAATTAACAGATAATATTACGGGGGTTGGTTGTTCACCAAATTTCAGAAAAAATGTTCATTACCAATAATTGTCCCTTAAAATTATGTGAATAAACCGGCAATTATTATCCGCCAGTTATGAAACAACCTCTATATTCATTTCACTTACTTTAAATACTCACATGTATTTAAAGTAACATCGACATATATATATGTGTGTTTGTGGTTTTTAAAGGGGTTTTTTAAGGACCCCCCCATCTTTTTTTCGCCCCCGGGGGGGGGGGGGGGGGGGGAGGGGGGACAAAAAATGCTGCGCGCCCCCCCCCCCCCCCCCCGGACCCCACCGCTTAAAAACTAACCTAAGCTCGAATGTGTGGCCTTAACGTGAGAAAATAATATATCTAAGGAATCATCAATATAAATACTTCAGGGCAGGGAAAATAGTCAAGTCCTTAAGACGATACAACAATTTAAAAAATGTTCCTATTATGCACAATGTGATTATGGCAATGCGGCAATGACACGAATACATCGGTGTTATACCCGTATCTAAAGCGAAGCCATAAAAGTATCTCATTCAGAGATAGCATCAGACTATATACATACTCATCTTTGTGTCACACTAGAATAATATATATATCCGTTGTGTAGTAAATAGCAAATAAAAAAATAGAATTACAATACATTCGTGCTAGTTTCATTAAGGCATAATAATTTATATTGTTCATTTTCCTAGGATTTGTTAATAGATAAAGTAAAAGGTAAGATTATATATATTTATAATTTCAGTGAAGAAGTGGTCTTACTGCGGTCAATATATCGTTGAATTTTTCTTAATCTTCAGATAAATTTAATTTATAACGTTGTTATTTAATGTGCTACACGTACGCTCATTTTAATCTCTTTAAATTTTTTCGACGACATATTGGACAGGGACATATCTAAAAGACATATCTGTATCGTAAACATTTCTGCTAGAAATAAGTGTAATCCAAAATCTTTCCTCTATTCCTTTGGTAACAGTGGTTATAATATTCCTTTTCGCTTCGCCGCCCAATCGAAACTATAGTATACCACTACGGTATTGCTATTGGCTATTGGGCAAAAACGTATTTTCTAATATAAACATTAATACGATGATATATTTAAAGCCAACGCACATTTTCAATGTAAGGTCATTCTGCTTTATGAATACCTACTGCGAATAAATGAAACATACTAAATGTTAATGGCACTTGACATTCACTTATGACTGATTGATTTCCACTTTCACTGAAGGATAGATAACGAATAACAAACGCATGCGAAATCAGTATAACGAGGACGCGAGAAAAAATGTTTGCAATGCCATGTAGTATGACAAGGATTTATAATGTACATGCAAACAACAGAATATTGTATACACATGAAGTTATTTCTGTGTGTGAATGAAACATTAGCCATAATTACGAACATTATATATATTGTATATATTTGAATATTTTCGATTTTTCAATCGGAGAAGAAGCAGAATTCAGAACTCTTGAGTATTTTTTTACAATCGACTGAATACAAATTGACTTATCTCTATTTGTTACTGGAATTCTTTTGAACTTCGAAAATCCTGAGTTAATCCCGCGTTAATCCCGAATAATTTGACGTATTACCCAACTGATTACGAATATGATAATACATTTTTAAAGTCGGGCATGTCGAAGATTCCTGTACTAGAAAAAATTGCTAAAATATGCGAATATTATTTTATTTTCCATATTTTTGTTAATTTTTTTTTTGGACGAAACAAACTTTCACTAAAAGCAACAGAGCAGTACATTTGTATTTTGCGTGGTTACAAGGTAATTTATATATTACGAAAATAATATTTTTCGTAAATATAATAAAATTAAGAATAATTTATATGTTAATTTCCGAGGTTTGGGTTTTTTAAATGTCGTCTTATGTTATGATTGCAAATTTTTTTATCATCCTTAGATGCATATATACATAACTCGAAAACCCAACTAGGATTGTTTAATAATACAAATTTTAATCCACATAATAAAAGAAACATCCGTATACAGACAACAATACATATATGTATATAAGTTATAGTCTATAATGTATTTACTTCGACCCGCACCGTAGGTAGGCACGAAGTATTGAATTTGGTACGCTTTGGTTTTCTGAGTTTCATACTTTCAGAATTTTTTATAAGAAAAGTA